>JAKCPB010001016.1:0-98364 GCA_021442155.1 Cymbidium sinense
TTTCGGTTTAGGTTTTTATTTTAGGTTTATTTTTAGGTTTTAATTTTTAGTTTAGGTTTAAGTTTATTTTATTTTGTTTATTTTAGGTTTAGGCTTTTTTTTGAGCTTAGGATTCAATGTTAATTTATTTTATTTATTTTTAGGTTTAGGTTTTTATTTAGTTTTAAATTTTTTATTTTTATTTTACTTTTTCTTTTTATTTTATTTAGCTTTTTAAGTTTATTTTTTGTAGTTTTGTTTAGGTTTTATTTTATTTTATTTTATTATTTTATTTAGGTTCAAGTTTTTTTATCTATTATATTTTTAGGTCTTATTTTATTTTATTTTTTTTATTTTAGGGCTTAGGGTTTAGGGTTTAGGGTTTAAGGTTGTCAGTTTTAGGATTTATGGTTTAGGGTTTAGGGTTTTAGAGTTTAGGGTTTAGGGTTAGGGTTCTTTAATTTTTATTTTTATTTTTATTTTATTTTTTTCAAATTAAGTAAACTCGTAGGTTTAGGTTTATTTAGTTTATTTAGATTTTTTATTTGTTTTTATTTATTTTATTTTTTATTCTTATTTAGGTTTATTTTTATTTATATTTAGTTTAGTTTATTTATTTTAGTTTAGGTTTTTTATTTTAGTTTATTTTTTAGGTTTAGTTTTTAGTTTAGGTTCATTTTTTAGTTTAGTTATATTTTTATTTTATTTTTTAGTTTTAGGTTTTATTTTTTATTTTAGGTTGAGGTTTAGATTTTTATTTTATTTTTTTAAGTTAAGGCTTTAAGTATATTTTAAGGTTATATATTTTTTTAGTTTAGGTTTAGATATAATTTATTTTCTTTTAGGTTTAGGTATTATTTATTTTAGTTTAGCTTTAGCGTTATTTTATATTTACTTTAGGTTTAGGGTTTTTTTAGGTTTATGGTTTAAGTTTTATTTTTTATTTATTTTTGGCTTTATTTTTTAGGTTTAGGTTTTTTTTTTAAGTTTTTATTTTATTTTATTTTAGGTTTAATTTTTATTTTATTTAGGTATTTTATTTTTTATTTTTATTTTAGTTTAGGTTTTTATTTATTTTACTTTATTTTAATTTTAATTTTATTTTATTTTCTTTATAGGTTTAGGTTTATGTTTAGGTTTTGGATTAAGTTTTAGTTTAGGTTTTTAATTTATCTTATGTTTTAATTTATTTTGGTTAAGGTTTTTTTTATTTATCTTTTAGGTTTTATTTTGTTTAGGTTTAGGTTTTTAGATTTTTAGGGTTTAGGGCTTTGGGGTTATGGTTTAGGGTTTAGGGTTTAATTTTTAAGATTTAAGGTTTGGGGTTTAGGGTTTAGGGTTTAGGGTTTAGGGTTTAGGGTTTAGGGTATTTAGGGTTTAGGGTTTAATGTTTAGAGTTTAGGCTTTAAGTTTTTGGTTTAGGGTTCAAATTTTAGTTTACGATATGGTTTTTTTAAGAGAGAATAAATTAAAATTCAACATTTCTTCTTTAGGTTTATTTAGTTTATTTTTTATTTATTTTAGTTTAATTTGTTTTTTATTTTTATTTAGTTTTATTTTTATTTTTATTTAGTTTAGTTTTTTTAGTTTTAGATTTAGGTATAGTATTATTTTTTTAGTTTTTTTTTATTTTTATTTTATTTTTTAGGTTTAGGTTTTATTTTTTTTTATTTTTAGGTTTAGGTTTAGATTTTTATTTATTTATTTAGGTTTAAGTTTTAAGTTTTTATTTTAGGTTTATTTTTAGGTTTTATTTTTTTCTTTAGGTTTAGGTTTATTTTAAGTTTATTTTATTTTATTTAGTTTAGGTTTGGTTTAAGCTTAGGTTTTATTTATTTTAGTTTAGGTTTAAGTTTATTTTAATTTTATTTTACGTTTAGGTTTTTTTTAGTTTAGGGTTTAGGCTTTATTTTTAATTTAATTTTAAGTTTTATTTGTAGGTTTATTTATTTGGTTTAGGTTTTTATTTAGTTTTTAATTTATTTTGTTTTAGGTTTATTACTTATTTATATATTAGGTTTAATTTTTATTTTATTTAGGTTTTTTATTTTTTTAGTTTAGTTTAAGTTTTTATTTATGTTTTTTTAGTTTAGTTCATACTTTTATTTTATTTTCTTTTTAGGTTTAGGTTTAGGTTTCAGTTTAGGTTTTTATTTTATTTTTGTTTAGGTTTTTTTATTTATTTCATTTTTAGGTTTTATTTAGTTTAGGTTTAGGTTTTTAGTTTTCCAGGGTTTTGGATTTAGGTTTTGGGGTTCAGGGTTTAGGTTTTAGGGTTTAGGGTTTAGGGTTTAGGGTTTGGGGTTTAAGGTTTTAGGGTTTAGGGTTTACAATTTAGGTTTAGGGTTTAGGGTTTAGGGTTTTGGTTTTAGGGTTTAGGGTTTAGGGTTTAGGGTTTAGGGTTTAGGGTTTAGGATTTAGGGTTTTTTAGGTTTGAGGTTTAGAGTTTAGGGTATAAGTTTTAGGTTTAGGGTTTAGGTTTTAGTTTAGGGTTAAAGGTTTAGGGTCTTTTTTAAGAGAGAACAAATTCATATTCAACATTTCTTCTTTTCTATTTCATCAAGCAAGTAATATACCAAGTTTTCTAAGACACAAGCAACAACATAGATAAAAAATGAGCACACATATAACAAATCAAAAACCCTTGGTACATATAACCCTCTCTACTGTAAAGACACTATTCCATAAGCAGTAGATCGGATCAACCGTTCTTCAGTTTCTCTAGTTCCCATCAGAATCGCACCAACCTCTCGAGTTGCGGGATCAACCATCATATCCTCTATCTCTCCCTCCGCCACAACCTCGGCTATAACCTTCATTGCTCCTCTCACCTCCATAATAACATACCACTTTGACCACCACGTCGACATCCTCCAGCACCTCTAGATCCCCCACCACCATTATAATAACCACCGCCTCTGCCTTCGCCTCCATCGCTAGATCTAGACTAAGCCTGGTTGACGGTGATGTTCCTATCATCAAGGTTCTGCCCATTCTTAGGGTTAGGGTTTAGGTTTAGGTTTAGGTTTTAGTTTATTAGGTTTTAGGTTTTAGGTTTATTTTTTAATTTATTTAGTTACATTGTGTTTAGGCTTAGGGCTCAAGATTTAGGGTTAAGGGTTTAAGGATAGGGTTTAGGGCTTAGTGTTTATGGTTTAGTGTTTAGGGTTTTAGGTTTTATGCTTTTAGAGTTTAGGGTTTATGGTTAGTGTTTAGGGTTTATGGTTTAGGGTATAATTTTTAGGCTTTAGGGTTTAGGGTTTTTAGGGTTTAGGGTTTAGGGTTAGTTTTAGGGTTTAGGTTTTAGGGTTTAGAGTTTAAAGTTTAGGGTTTAGGTTTAGGGTTTAGGTTTAGGGTTTAGAGTTTATGGTTTAGGGTTTCAGGGTTTAGGGTTGTTAAGGCTTTAGGGTTTATGGTTTAGGGTTTTAGATTTAGGGATTTTTTATGGAAAGTTAGAATTTTATTACCATAAAAAGAAAAAGATACAATACCCTTAAAAGGGGTAAAGCTCTAAAATTCAACTGTTCTTAGAGTGATAAGAAATATAAAGAGCTAAACTCCCATCTAAATACATTAGAAAAAGAAAAGAAAATAAAAGAGCAAATAGAGTAGCTAAAGCATAAAAAAAAAAAGACAGTAAGACTAAAACAAATCCTTAAAATAGTAAAAGATGAGTCAACAACAATTTATGATATCTTTGAGAAAGCAAGATAAGCAAGATCCACAGTAAGAACACTTGGGTTTATTGCGTAAAGACCATTCCCTCTATAAAGTTCCAACCTGTAAAAGAAACTTGTAAAACACTATAAAGGAAAAATTCATATCTAAAAAGGATAAGGAAAATGAGAGGAAAATGAGAGAGCCGAGAAAGAGAATGATCAGGCTCTGTTAGGATTTTCTCAAGGGGCAACAATACATATGAGCATCCAAACTTCATAAAGAAGGGTTACTGTCAAATGTAATGCTACTAACCAGAGATATGAGGTAAGTAATAAATGAAGCCATTAGATTTTTATTTAGTTTTATTTTTTTTATTTTTTTACATTTTATTTTTATTTTATTTAGGTTTTTAAGTTTCTTTTTTGTAGTTTTGTTTAGGTTTTATTTTATTTTATTTTATTATTTTATTTAGGTTCAAGTTTTTTTATTTATTTTATTTTTAGGTCTTATTTTATTTTATTTTTTTATTTTAGGGTTTAGGATTTAGGGTTTAGGGTTTAAGGTTGTAGGTTTTAGCATTTAAGGTTTAGGGTTTAGGGTTTAGGGTTATGGTTCTTTAATTTTTATTTTTATTTTTATTTTATTTTTTTCAAATTAAGTAAACTCGTAGGTTTAAGTATATTTAGTTTATTAAGATTTTTTTATTTGTTTTTATTTATTTTATTTTTTATTCTTATTTAGGTTTATTTTTATTCATATTTAGTTTAGTTTGTTTATTTTAGTTTAGGTTTTTTATTTTAGTTTATTTTTTAGGTTTAGTCTTTGGTTTAGGTTCATTTTTTTGGTTTAGTTTTATTTTTATTTTATTTTTTAAGTTTTAGGTTTTATTTTTTATTTTAAGTTTAGGTTTAGATTTTTATTTTATTTTTTTAAGTTAAGGTTTTAAATATATTTTAAGGTTTTTTTTTTTTTAGTTTAGGTTTAGGTATACTTTATTTTCTTTTAGGTTTAGGTATTATTTATTTTAGCTTCGCTTTAGGTTTATTTTTTATTTATTTTAGGTTTAGGTTTTTTTTAGGTTTATGGTTTAAGTTTTATTTTTTATTTATTTTTAGCTTTATTTTTTAGGTTTAGGTTTTTTTTAGTTTTTATTTTATTTTATTTTATTTTAGGCATTTTATTTTTTATTTTAGTTTAGGTTTTTATTTATTTTACTTTATTTTAATTTTTATTTTATTTTATTTTCTTTGTAGGTTTAGGTTTATGTTTAGGTTTTGGTTTAAGTTGTAGTTTAGGTTATTAATTTATTTTATGTTTTAATTTATTTTGGTTTAGGTTTTTTTATTTATTTATTTTTTAGGTTTTATTTAGTTTAGGTTTAGGTTTTTAGCTTTTTAGGGTTTAGGGTTTAGGGTTTATGGTTTTGGGTTTAGGGTTTAGGTTTTAGGATTTAAGGTTTGGGGTTTAGGGTTTAGGGTTTTAGGGTTTAGCATTTAGGGTTTAGGCTTTAAGTTTTTGGTTTAGGGTTCAAGTTTTAATTTAGGATATGGTTTTTTTAACAGAGAATAAATTCATATTCAACATTTCTTCTTTATGATTTCATCAACCAAGTAACCCAGCAAGTTTTCTAAGACACAAGTCAAAAACCTTAGATAACTAGAACCATCTACTATAAATACACAATTCCATATGCAGTAGATCGGATTGGTCATTCTTCAATTTCTCCAGTTCCCATCAGAACCACCCCGATCTCTCAAGTAGCGGAATCCACCATCACATCCCCAGTCTCTCCCTCCGCCACCACCATGGCAATAACTTTTGTTGCTCCTCCCATATCCATAACCACCACTGCTCTAACCACCACAGCCATATCCACTAGCACCTCCGATCCCCACCACCACTTATGATAGCTTGCCTTTGGCTTCACCTCCACTAGATCTTGGCCACGGTTGATAATGATGTTTCTATCGTCAAGGTTCTTCCCATTCTTAGGGTTTAGGTTTAGGTTTAGGTTTATTAGGTTTTATGGTTTAGCTATAATTTTTAATTTATTTATTTACTTTTAATTTAGGTTTAGGGTTTGAAGTTTAGGTTTTAGGGTTTAGGGTTAGGGTTTGGGGTTTAGTGTTTAGGGTTAAAGCTCTAAAATTCTACTTCTCTCAAAGCTACAAGAATCCTAAAGAGCTAAACTGCCATCTAAGTACATTAGAAGAAAACAAAACTAAAGAGCAAATACAATAGCTAAAATCATAAGAGAAAAAGTCACAGAGTAAGACTATAATAAATCTTGAAAATAGTAAAAGCATGAGTCAACAATAGTCCAAGATTTCCTTGAGAAAGCAAGATAAGCAAGATCCACAGTAACAACACTTGGGTTGACTGAGTAACGACCATTCCCTCTGTAAAGTTCCAACTTATAAAAGAAATCAGCAACACACTACAAAGTCAAAAGTCATAGCTAAAAAGGATAAGGATAAAGAGAAGAAAAGGAGAGTGTTGAGAAAGAGAATGCTTAGGCTCAGTTAAGATCATCTCAAGGGGCAACAATACATATGAGCATCCAAACTTCATAAAGAAGGGTTACAATCATATGCAATGCTACCAACTAGAGAGAATAGGTGAGTAACATCAAAGCCATCATAGCCAACATACCTGATACAAGCAAACATCCAAGGCCAGTTAATAGTGTTCTAGATCCTGCACCATTTAATAAAGAGAAGCTAGCCAACAACTAGCTAGCGGCCAAAACACCTAACAAAAACTACAACAAACTAATCACATAATAAAGAGAGAGGCTAGAATAAAGTAAAAAAACACCAACAACCATTATACAAATACCAATCCAAGCTCCAAACCAGGGAAAACTAGAATTAGCAATCAACAAGCACCAGACCAATGCTAATTAATAGAGAAATAGCCAACACATCCAAGATAGGAGCGCTCATGTTAAAGTCGCAACAAGTAGCAGTCACCAAGCCAAACTAGGGTGAGCAACCATAAATAATTAAACAACTCAGAAATAAAACCATCAACTGAAGGAAACATAAGTCAGGTAGTGTAAATCAGGAAGACAAGACAACCATAATAAAGGCAAAAGAAGGATCTAGCAATAAACAATAAGGAACTGGAAGGCAAACCAAAAAATAGCCATGAAATTCTTCAAAAGAAGGTTGAAGGCAACAACCAACAGTAATTCCCACTAGAAAGGCCACCCATCCAACCATGAAAACCCAACAAAAAGTAATTCAAGTTCAAGAGGATAACCAACAAACTAACTAGTGCAGAAAATAGAATAAAGCTAGAGTAGAAACCATCTCATCCACCAACAACCAGATTAACAAAGCATATGATCTAGTCTCTTTAGGGAGTGAGTTTAAGGACTTTAGGCTTGGGGTTTAGGGTTTAGGGTTTTGGGTTTAGTGTTTAGGCTTTAGGGTTTAGGGTTTTTAGGGTTTAAGGTCTAGGGCTTAGGGTTTAAGGTTTTTTTTTAAATTAAGTAAATCGATAGGTTTTGGTTTATTTAGTTTATTTTTTATTTATTTTAGTTTATTTTATTTTTAATTTTTATTTATGTTTATTTTTATTTTTATTTAGTTTAGTTTATTTATTTTAGGTTTATTTATTTAATTTAAGTTTTTTAATTTTATTTATTTTTTTAGGTTTAAGTTTATGTTTAAGTTTATTTTTAGTTGAGTTATATTTTTATTTTATTTTTTAGGTTTAGTTTTTATTTTTTTTTAGGTTCAAGTTTTTATTTATTTCTTTAAGTTTAGATTTTAGGTTTTTATTTTAGATATATTTTTAAGTTTTATTTTTTAGTTTAGGTTTAGGTTTATTTTGAGTTTATTTTATTTTATTTAGTTTATGTTTAGGTAGAGGTTTAGTTTACATTAGGTTTAGGTTTAGGTTTTATTTATTTTATTTTAGTTTATTTTATTTTAGGTTTAGTTTATTTTATTTTATTTATTTTATTATTCTTTTAGGTTTAGTTTTTTTTAGTTCAGGGTTTAGGTTTTATTTTTTATTTATTTTTAGGTTTTATTTTTATTTTTTAGTTTAGATTTTATTTAATTTTTATTTTATTTTATTTTAGGTTTATTTTATTTTTACTTTATGTTTTGTTTTTATTTCATATAACTTCTTTATTATTAGGTTTATTATATTTTAGTTTATTTTATTTTATTTTTTGGTTTAGGCTTAGGTTTTAGTTTAGGCTTTTATTTTTATTTTATGATTGATTTTTTATTTATATTATTTTTAAGTTTTATTTAGTTTAGGTTTAGGTTTTTTTATTTTAGGGTTTAGCATTTAGGTTTAGGGTTTAGGGTTTTGTGCTTAGGCTTTTGGGTTTAGGGTTAGGGCTTTGGGTTAGCTTAAGGTTGAGGGTTAGTTTAGGGTTTAGGGTTTAAGGTTTAGGGTTTAGGCTTTAAGGTTTATGGTTTTGAGGGTTTAGGGTTTAGAGTTAGTTTATGGTTTAAGGTTTAGGGTTCTAGGGTTTAGGGTTTTTGGTTTAAGGTTTATGATTTAGGGCAAGGGTTTAGAGTTTATGGTTTAGGGTTTAGGGTTTAGGGCTTAGGGTTTATGGTTTAGTGTAGTGTTTTTTATGGTTAGGGTTTAGGGTTTCGGGTTTAGGGTTATATGTTCAAGGTTGAAGGTTTATGGTTTAGGGTTTAGGGTTAGTTTTAGGGTTAAGGTTTTAGGGTTTAGGATTTAAGGCTTAGGATTTAGGTGTTTAGGCTTTTCTTTAAATTCATTTAGGTATGTTTAGGTTTATTTAGTTTCTTTTTTTTTATTAATTTTAGTTTATTTTATTTTTTATTTTTATTTAGGTTTATTTTTTATTTTCATTTAGTTTTATTTATTTATTTTAGATTTTTTATTTTAGTTTGGGTTTTTTTATTTTAATTTATTTATTTTTTGGTTTAGGTATAGGTTTATGTTTATTTTTTAGTTTAGTTTTGTTTTAATTTTATTTTTTAGGTTAAGGTTTAATTTTCTCATTTTTGGTTTAGGTTTTTATTTTATTTTTTATGTTTCAGTTTTCGGTTTAATTTTAGGTTTATTTTAGGTTTTATTTTTTTAGTTTTGGTATAGGTTTATTTTTAGTTTATTTTATTTTATTTAGTTTACGGTTTATGTTTAGGTTTAGTTTATTTTAGGTTTAGGTTTAGGTTTTATTTATTTTAGTTTAGATTATTTTAGTTTAGGTTTAGGTTTATATTTTAGTTTAAGGTTTAGGCTTTTTTTTTATATATTTTTAGGATTTATTTTTAGGTTTATTTTTTTAAGTTTATTTAGTTTTATTTTATTTTAATTTAGGTTTATTTTATTTTTATTTTACATTTAGTTATTATTATTTTTAAGTTTTTTATTTTTAGATTTATTTTATTTTTTTAGTTTAGTTTAGGTTTTTATTTATTTTATTTTAGTTTAGTTTTTTTATTTTATTTTTATTAGGTTTAGGTTTTTTTAATTTTTTATTTTATTTAATTTTATTTAGGTTTAGGTTTTTTATTTATTTTTACATTCTATTTAGTTTAGGTTTAGGTTTTTAGGTTTTTAGGTTTTTAGGGTTTAAGGTTTTTGGATCAGGGTTTAGGGTTTAGGGTTTGGGGTTTAGGGTTTAGGGTTATAAGTTTTAGGGTTCAGGGTTTAGGGTTTATGATTGTAAGTTTAGGGTTTAGAGATTATTTTAGGGTTTAGTGTTAGGGTTTAATTTCAAAATTTTATTATTTTTTATTATTTTATTTATTTAAATAAAGTAAATTTGTAGGTTTAGGTTTATTTAGTTTATTTTTTATTTTTTATAGTTATTTTATTTTTTATTTTGATTTTGGTTTATTTTTCTTTTTATTTAGTTTAGTTTATTTATTTTAGGTTTATTTATTTTAGTTTAAGTTTCTTAGTTTAGTTATTTTTTATGTTTAGTTTTGGTTTAGGTTTTAGTTTAGTTTTATTTTTATTTTAGTTTTTATGCTTAGGTTTATGTTTTTATTTTATTTTTTTAGGTATAGGTTTTAGGTTTTAAGTTTTTATTTTAGGTTTATTTTTAAGTACTATTTTTTATTTTAGGTTTAGGTTAATTTTTAGTTTGTTTTATTTTATTTAGTTTAGGTTTAGGTTTAGTATATTTTATGTTTTGGTTTAAGGTTTATTTTGTTTTAGTTTAGTTTATTTTAGTTTAGGTGTAGATTTTTTTATTTATATTTTAGGTTTAGGTTTTTTTTAGTTTAGGGTTCAGGTTTTATTTTTTATTTATTTTTAGGTTTATTATTTTGGCTTAGATTTTTATTTAGTTTTTATTTTATTTTGTTTTTGGTTTATTTTATTTTTATTTTAGGTTTAGTTTTTATTTTATTTAGGGTTTTTTTAATTTAGTTTAGGTTATTATTTTATTTTACTTTACTTTAGTTTTGGTTTTTATTTTATTTTCTTTTTATGTTTAGGTTTAGGTTTAAGTTTAAGTTTATGTGTTTACTTATTTTATTTTTTCTATTTTATTTTGGTATATATATTTTATTTATTTTATTTTTTAAGTTTTATTTAGTTTAGGTTTAGCTTTTTAGCTTTTTAGGGTTTATGGATTTTTTATGTTTAGTGTTTAGGGTTTAGGGTTTAGGGTTTAGGGTTTAAGATTTAGGGTTTAAGGTTTAGGGTTTAGTGATTAGGGTTTTAGGGATTATGATTTAGTGTTTAGGGTTTAGGGTTTTTGGGGTTTAGGGTTTAGTGTTTAGGGTTTTCAAGGTTTATGGTTTAGGGATACCTTAGGATTTAGGGTTTGTTTAGGGTTTAGTGTTTCAGGTATAGGGTTTAAGGTTTAGGGTTAGTTTAGGGTTTAAGGTTTTTAGGGCTTAGGTTTAGGGTTTAGGGTCTTTTAGGGTTTAGGGATTAGGGTTGTAGGTTTAAGGTTTAGGTTTTAAGGTTAGTTTTTAGGTTTGGGGTTTAGGTTTTAAGGTTTAGTATTTAGGGTTTAGGGTTTGGGGTTTAGGGTTTTTGGGGTTTAGGGTTTAGGATTTTTTTTAATTAAAAGCGATAGGTTTAAGTTTATTTAATTTATTTTTTATTTATTTTAGTTTGTCTTATTTTTTATTTTTATTTAGGTTTATTTTTTAATTTTATTTAGTTTAGTTTATTTCTTTTAGGTTTATTTATTTTAGTTCAGGCTTTTTATTTTAGTTTATTTTTTTGGTTTAGTTTTTTGTTTTAGTTTATTTTCATGGTTTAGGTTTAGGTTTATTTTTACTTTTTAGTTTAGTTTTATTTTTATTTTATTTTTTAGGTTTAGGTTTTGTTTTTTATTTATAGGTTTAGGTTTTAGGTTTTCATTTTAAGTTTATTTTTTGGTTTAATTTTTAGTTTAAGTATAGGTTTTTTTAGTATATTTTATTTTATTTAGTTTCAAATTTAGGTTTAGTTTATTTTAGGTTTAGGTTTAGATTTTAATTATTTTACTTTAGTTTATTTTAGTTTAGGTTTAGGTTTATTTATTGCATTTATTTTAGGTTTTGGATTTTTTTAGTTTAGGGTTTAAGTTTTTTTATTTATTTTTAGGTTTATTTTTATGTTTAGGTATTTTTAGGTTTATTTTTTTATTTTATGTTTAGTTTTTATTATATTTAGGTTTTTTATTTTTAGGTCTATTTTATTTTTTTAGTTTAGTTTAGGTTTATTTATTTTATTAGACTTTTATTTTTTTATTTTATTTTATTTTTTAAGTTTAGGTTTAGGTTTAGGTTTTAGTCAGGTTTTATTTTTTTTATTTTATTATTTTATCTTGGTTCAAGTTTTTTATTTATTTTATTTTTAGGTTTTATTTAGTTTAGGTTTAGGTTTTTATGTTTTTAAGGTCTATAGTTTATGGCTTAGGGTTTGGGGTTTAGGGTTTAGGGTTTAGGGTTTAGTGTTAATTTATAATTTAAGGTTTATAGTTTAGATTTTTGGGTTTAGGGTTATAAGTTTAAGGTTGTAGGTTTAGGGTTTAGGGTTAGTTTTAGGGTTTACAATTTTGGGTTTATGGCTTAGCATTTAAGGCTTAGGGTTTAAGGTTTAAGTTTTAGGGTTTTGTTTCTTTTAAATTAAGTAAACTCGCAAGTTTAGGTTTATTTAGTTTATTTTTTATTAAGTTTTAGTTTATTTTATTTTTTATTTTTATTTAGGTTTAATTTTCATTTTTATTTAGTTTTATTTATTTTTTTAGGATTTTTATTTTAGTTTACATTTTTTTTATTGTAGTTAAGTTTTTTGGTTTAGGTTTAGGTTTATGTTTATTTTATAGTTTCGTTTTAATTTTATTTTATTTTTTATGTTTATTTTTTTTTAGGTTTAGGTTTTTATTTTATTTATTTAGGTTTAGATTTTAGGTTTTGTTTTTAGGTTCATTTTAAGTTTTATTTTTTAGTTTAAGTATAGGTTTATATTTAGTTTATTTTAGTTTATCTAGTTTAGGGTTTAGGTTTAGTTTATTTTATGTTTAGGTTTAGGGTTTACTTATTTTAGTTTAATTTATTTTAATTTCGATTTAGGTTTATTTTTTTGTTTAGGGTTTAGGTTTATGTTTTATTTATTTTTAGGTTTATTTTTTAGGCTTAGGCTTTTATTTCATTTTTATTTTATTTTGTTTTAGGTTTATTTTTTTTTATTTTACATTTAGTTATTATTTTATTTAAGTTTTTTATTTTTAGGTTTATTATATGTTTTATTTTAGTTTAGGCTTTTATTTATTTTATTTGAATTTATTTTTTATTTTTTATTTTATTTTAGGTTTAGGTTTATGTTTTAGTTTAGGTTTTTATTTTATTTTATTTTATTTATTTTATCTAGGTTTAGGTTTTTTATTTATTTTATTTTTATGTTTTATTTAATTTAGGTATAGGTTTTTAGGTTTTTATGTTTTAGGGTTCAGGGTTTAGGGTTTAGGGTTTAGGGTTTGTGGTTTAGGGTTTAGGGTTGTAGGTTTTAGGGTTTAGCATTTATGGTTTAGGGTTTAGAGTTTTAGGGTTTAGGGTTTAGGGTTTAGTGTTGTAGGTTTAGGGTTTAGAGTTTAGGGTTTAAGGATTATTTTAGGGTTTAGGGTTAGAGTTTATTTTTAAAACTTTTTATATATTTTTCAATTTTTTATTTATTTAAATTAAGTAAACTTATTAGTTTAGGTTTATTTAGTTTATTTTTTATTTATTTTATTTTTTTATTTTAATTTTATTTATTTTTATTTATTTAGCTTTGTTTATTTATTTTAAGTTTATTTATTTTATTTAGTTTTTTTTAGTTTATCTTTTATGTTTAGGTTTAGGTTTAGGTTTTTTTTAGTTTACTTTTATCCTAAATTTAAATTTTAGGTTTATGTTTATGCTTTTATTTCTGGTTTTATTTTTTAGTTTAGGTTTAGGTTTATTATTAGTTTATTTTATTTTATTTAGTTTAGGTTTAGTTTTATTTTATTTTAGGTTTTGGTTTAGGTTTTAATTATTCTAGTTTATTTTATTTTAGTTTAGTTTTAGGTTTATTTTATTTTTATTTTAGGTTTAGGTTTTTTCTAGTTTAAGGTTTACATTTTATTTTTTATTTAATTTTAGGTTTATTGTATAGGCTTAGATTTTTATTTAGTTTATTTTTTATTTTATTTTAGGTTTATTTTATTTTTATTTTTGGTTTAGTTTTTTATTTTTTAATTTAGTTTAGGTTATTATTGATTTTATTTTTCTTTAGTTTTGATTTTTTATTTTATTTTCTTTTAGGTCTAAGTTTAGGTTTAGGTTTAGGAATAAGTTTGAATTTATGTTATTATTTTATTTTATTTTGATTTATATTTA
Source organism: Cymbidium sinense (assembly GCA_021442155.1). Classification (NCBI taxonomy): domain Eukaryota; kingdom Viridiplantae; phylum Streptophyta; class Magnoliopsida; order Asparagales; family Orchidaceae; genus Cymbidium; species Cymbidium sinense. The sequence continues at coordinate 13,449 of JAKCPB010001016.1, forward strand.
TTTATTTATTTATTTTAGGTTTAGTTTAGGTTTAGGTTTTTAGCTTTTTAGGGTTTATGGTTTTTTATGTTTAGTGTTTAGGGTTTAGGGTTTAGGATTTAGGGTTTAGGGTTTAATGATTAAGGATTTAGGGATTAAAATTTAGGGCTTAGAGTTTATGGTTTAAGGCTTAGGGTTTTTAGGGTTTAGGGTTTAGGTTTAGCTTAGTGTTTAGGGTTAGTTTATGGTTTAGTATTTCAGGTTTAGGGTTTCAGATTAGTTTAGGTTTTAAGGTTTAGAGTTTTAGGATTTTGGGTTTAGTGTTTAAGGTTTAGGTTAGGGTTAGGTTTAGGCTTAGGGTTTAGGGTTTAGGGTTAGTTTGGAGTTTAGGGTTTTTTAGGGTTGTAGAGTATAGGTAGATTTAGTTTAAGTTTTAGGTTTTAGGTTAAGATTTAGGGTTTAGTGTTTAGGAGTTTAAGTTTAGGATTTAGGTTTAGGTTTAGAGTTATTTATTTTTAGTGTTTAGTTTTAGGGTTTATGGTTGAGGGTTAGCTTAGGATTTAAGGTTAGTTTAGGGGTATAATATTTCTAGTTTATGGTTAGTTTAGTGTTTAGTGTTACTAATTTGGGTTTAGGGTTTAAGGTTTTGGGTTAGTTTAGGGTTTAGAATTTTAGGGTTTAGGGTTTAGGGTTTAATGTCTTTTAGGGTTTAAGGATTAAGGTTGTAGGTTTAAGGTTTAGGTTTTAAGGTTATTTTTAGGGATTAGGATTTAGGGTTTTAGGTTTAGTATTTAGGGCTTAGGGTTTGGGGTTTAGGGTTTTTGGGATTTAGGGTTTAGGGGTTTTTTTTAATTAAGTTAATCGATAGGTTTGGGTTTATTTAGTTTATTTTTTATTTATTTTTGTCAGTTTTATTTTTTTATTTAGGTTTATTTTTTAATTTTATTTAGTTTAGTTTATTTAATTTAGGTTTACTTATTTTAGTTTAGGTTTTTTATTTTAGTTTATTTTTTTGGTTTAGTTTTTTATTTTAGTTTATTTTCTTGGTTTAGATTTAGGTTTATTTTTAGTTTTTAGTTTAGTTTTATTTTTATTTTATTTTTTAGGCTTAAGTTTTATTTTTTATTTATAGGTTTAGGTTTTAAGTTTTCATTTTAAGTTTATTTTTTGATATTATTTTTTAGTTTAAGTATAGGTTTATTTTTAGTATATTTTATTTTATTTAGTTTCAAGTTTAGGTTTAGTTTATTCTAGGTTTAGGTTTAGATTTTATTATTTTACTTTAGTTTATTTTAGTTTAGGTTTAGGTTTATTTATTTTGTTTATTTTAGGTTTTGAATTTTTTTTTAGTTTAGGGTTTAAGTTTTTTTATTTATTTTTAGGTTTATTTTTTAGGTTTAGGTTTTTTTTAGGTTTATTTTTTTTATTTTATGTTTAGTTTTTATTATATTTAGGTTTTTTTTTAGGTTTAGTTTATATTTTAGTTTAGTTTAGGTTTCTATTTATTTTATTAGAGTTTAGTTTTTATTTTTTATTTTATTTTAATTTTAAGTTTAGGTTTAGGTTTAGGTTTTAGTTTTTTAATTTTTATTATTTTATTTAGGTTAAAGTTTTTGTTTATTTATTTTATTTTTAGGTTTTATTTAGTTTAGGTTTAGGTTTTTAAGCTTTTAGGTTCTATGGTTTATGGATTAGGGTTTAGGATTTAGGGTTTAGTGTTAGTTTATAGTTTAAGGTTTATGGTTTAGAGTTTCAAGTTTTGGGTTGTAAGTTTACGGTTGTAGGTTTAGGGTTTAGGGTTACTTTTAGGTTTAGTGTTTAGGGTTTATGGCTTAGGATTTGTGGCTTAGGGTTTAAGGTTTAGGTTTTAGGGTTTCATTTCTTTTAAATTAAGTAAACTGGCAAGTTTAGGTTTATTTAGTTTATTTTTTATTAATTTTTGTTTTATTTATTTTTTATTTTTATTTAGGTTTATTTTTCATTTTATTTAGTTTTATTTATTTTTTTAAGTTTTTTATTTTTGTTAACATTTTTTATTTTAGTTTTTTTTGTTTAGGTTTAGGTTTATGTTTATTTTTTTAGTTTATGTTTATTTTTTAGTTTAGTTTTATTTTTTTTATTTTTTAGGTTTAGGTTTTTTTTTAGATTTAGGCTTTTTTTTTTAGGTTTAGGTTTTTTATTTTTTTATTTAGGTTTAGATTTTAGGTTTTTTTAGGTTCATTTTAGATTTCATTTTAGTTTAAGTATAGGTTTATATTTAGTTTATTTTATTTTATCTAGTTTAGGGTTTAGGTTTAATTTATTTTAGGTTAAGGTTTAGGTTTTATTTATTTTAGTTTAGTTTATTTTAATTTCAGTTTAGGTTTATTTTTTTGTTTAGGGTTTAGGTTTTATGTTTTATTTATTTTTAGGTTTTATTTTTAGGTTTATTTTTTAGGCTTAGGCTTTTATTTCATTTTTATTTTATTTTATTTTAGGTTTATTTTATTTTTATTTTACATTTAGTTATTATTTTATTTATGTTTTTTATTTTTAGGTTTATTATATGTTTTAGTTTAGTTTAAGTTTTTATTTATTTTATTTTATTTTGATTTTTATTTTATTTTTAGGTTTAGGTTTAGGTTTTCATTTAGGATTTTATTTTATTCAGGTTTAGGCTTTTTATTTATTTTATTTTAAGGTTTTATTTAGCTTAGGTATAGGTTTTTAGGTTTTATGGCTTAGGGTTTATGGTTTAGGGTTTAGGATTTAGGGTTTGGGGTTTAGGGTTTAGGGTTGTAGGTTTTCGGGTTTAGGGTTTTGGGTTTAGGGTTTAGAGTTTTAGGGTTTAGGGTTTATGATTTAGGGTTGTAGGTTTAGGGTTTAGAGTTTAGGGTTTACGGATTATTTTAGTGTTTATGGTTAGTGTTTATTTTTAAAAAAATTTATATATTTTTCAATTTTTTTATTTATTTAAATTAAGTAAACTTATAAGTTTATGTTTATTTAGTTTATTTTTTATTTATTTTACTTTTTTATTTTTAATTTTAATTTTATTTATTTATTTTATTTATTTAGCTTTGTTTATTTATTTTAGGTTTATTTATTTAAATTTAGATTTTTTATGTTTAGGTTTAGGTTTAGTTTTTTTTTTTAGTTTAGTTTTGTTCTAAATTTAATTTTTAATTTTAGGTTTATGTTTTTATTTTATTTTTTTAGGTGTAGGTTTTATGTTTTCATTTTAGGTTTACTTTTAGGTTTTATTTTTTATTTTAGGTTTAGGTTTATTATTATTTTACTTTATTTAGTTTAGGTTTAGATTTAGTTTATTTTAGGTTTTGGTTTAGGTTTTATTTGCTCTAGTTTAGTTTATTTTAGTTTAGTTTTAGGTTTTTTTTAGTTTAAAGTTTACGTTTTATTTTTATTTAATTTTAGGTTTGTTGTTTAGGCTTAGATTTTTATTTAGTTTTTATTTTATTTTATTTTAGTTTTATTTTATTTTTATTTTTGGTTTAGTTTTTAATTTTATTTAGGTTTTTTATTTTTTTAATTTAGTTTAGGTTATTATTTATTTTATTTTACTTTAGTTTTGATTTTTTATTTTATTTTCTTTTTAGGTTTAGGTTTAGGTTTAGGATTAAGGTTGAATTTATCTTTTATTTTATTTTATTTTTATTTAGGTTTATTTTTTTTTTAAGTTTTATTTAGTTTAGGTTTAGTTTTTTAGCTTTTTAGGGTTTATAAATTTTTTATGTTTAGTGTTTAGGGTTTAGGATTTAGGATTTAGGGTTTAGGGTTTAGGGTTTAGTGATTAAGTTTTAGGGATTATGGTTTAGGGTTTAGGGTTTCTTAGGTTTTGTGGTTAGGGTTTATGGCTTAGGGTTTAAGGTTTTTCAGGTTTAGTGTTTAAGTTTAGCTTAGGGTTTATGATTAGTTTATGGTTTAGTATTTCAGGTTTAGGGTTTAGGATTAGTTTAGGGTTTAAGGTTTAGGATTTTATGATTTTATGATCTAAGGTTTAGTTTTGGTTTAGTTTAGGATTAGTTTAGGTTTAGGGTTTAGTTTAGTTTAGGGTTAGTTTAGGGTTTAGGGTTTTTTAGGGTTGTAGGTTTAGGATTTAGGGTTTTGGGTTTTGGGTTTTAGGTTAGTTTTAGGGTTTAGGGTTTAGGGTTTAAGGTTTAGGATTTAGGGTTTAGGGTTTGGGGTTTAGGGTTTAGGAGTTTTTTTTTTAAATTAAGTAAACGGGTAGGTTTAGGTTTATTTAGTTTATTTTTTATTTATTTTAGTTTATTTTATTTTTTATGTTTATTTAGTTTTATTTTAAAATTTTTTTTAGTTTAGTTTATTTACTTTAGGTTTATTTAATTTTATTTAGTTTTTTATTTAAGTTTATTTTTTGGTTTAGGTTTTTATTTTAGTTTATTTTCTTGGTTTAGGTTTAGGTTTATGTTCATTTTTAGTTTAGTTTTATTTTATTTTTTTTTTTTTTAGGTTTAGGTTTTATTTTTTTAAGGTTTAGGTTTTAGGTTTTCATTTTAAGTTTTTTTTGTATTATTTTTTAGTTTAAGTATAGGTTTATTTATAGTATATTTTATTTTATTTAGTTTGGGGTTTAGGTTTAGGTTTAGATTTTATCTATTTTACTTTAGTTTATTTTATTTTAGGTTTAGGCTTATTTTATTTTATTTATTTTAGGTTTAGTTTTTTTTTTAGTATATGGTTTAGGTTTTTTAAATTTATTTTAAATTTTATTTTTTAGGTTTAGGTTTTTATTTATTTTTTATTTTATTTTATTTTAGGTTTATTTTATTTTTATTTTACATTTAGTTTTTATTTTATTTTGGTTTTTATTTTTAGGCTTATTTTATTTTTTTAGTTTAGTTTAAGTTTTTATTTATTTTATTTGACTTTAGTTTTTATTTTTTATTTTGTTTTATTTTTAAGTTTAGGTTTAGGTTTTAGTTTATGTTTTTTATTTTATTATTTTATTTAGGTTGGTGATTTTTTATTTATTTTATTTTTAAGGCTTTATTTAGTTTATGTTTAGGTTTTTAAGTTTTTTTTAGGCTATGGTTTAGGGTTTAGTGTTTAGGTTTAGGGTTTACCATTTGGGGTTTAGGGTTAGGGTTTTAGGGTTTATGGTTGAAGGTTTAGGGTTCAGAGTTTAGGGTTTAGGAATAGTTTTAGGGTACAGTTAGGTTTTTTTTAATTTTTAATTTTTTTGTATGTTTAAATTAAGTAAACTAGTAGGTTTAAGTTTATTTAGTTCATTTAATTTTTTATTTTATTTAGGACTATTTTATTTTATTTTATTTATTTTAGTTTATTTTTTAGGTTTAGGTTTAGGTTAAAGTTTATTTTTAGTTTAGTTTTATTTTTATTTTATTCTTTAGGTTTAGGTTTATGTTTTTGTTTTATTTTGTTAGGTTTAAGTTTTAAGGTTTACGATTTGGTTTAGGGTTTAGGGTTTAAGGTTGTAGGGTTATAAGTTTTACGATTTAGGGTTTAGGGTTTAAGGTTTGGGGTTTAGGGTTTAGGGATTAAAGTTTTAGTGTTTATGGTTTAGGGTTTAGGGTTTATGGTTTTTAGGGTTTAGGGTTTTTAGTGTTTAGGGTTTTTAGGGTTTAGGGTTTCGGGTTTATGGTTTAAAGTTTAGGGTTTTTATGTTTATTTTTTACATCTAGGTTTAGGTTTATCTTTTTAATTTATTATTGTTAGGTTTAGTTTTTATGATTTTATTTTAGGTGTATTTTTAGGTTTTCTTTTTTAGTTTAGGTTTATGTTTATTTTTAGTTTATTTTATTCTATTTAGTTTAGTTTTAGGTTTCGATTTAGTTTATTATAAGTTTAGTTTTAGGTTTTATTTATTTTAGTTTAGTTTATTTTAGTGTCGGTTTAGATTTCTTTTATTTTTAGTTTAGGTTTGGTTTTTTTTTAGTTTAAGGTTTAGCTTTTATTTAGTTTTAGGTTTTTATTTAGTTTTTAGTTTATAATATTTTAGATTTATTTTATTTTTATTTTATGTTTAGTTTTATTTTATTTAGGTTTTTTTTTAATTTAATTTAGGTTTTTATTTATTATATTTTATTTAGTTTTTATTTTTTATTTTATTTTCTTTTTAAATTTATGTTTTAGTTTATGTTTTTATTTTATTATTTTATTTTGGTTTATATTTTTTTAATTATTTTATTTTTAAGTCTTTTTTTAGTTTAGGTTTAGGTTTTTAGCTTTTTAAGGTTTAGGGTTTAAGGTTTAGGGGTTTGGGTTTGGGGTTTAGGGTTTTGGGATTTATTTTTTTGGGTTAAGGGTTTAGGGTTTAGGGTTTAAGTTTTATGGCTTAGGGTATAGAAATTAGGGTTTTCGGGTTTAGGGTTTAGGGATAGGATTTTATGTTTAGGATTCACGTTTTTGTTTAGGGCTCTTTAATGTAGGACAAATTCAATTTCAACATTTCTTCTTTTGTTGATATAGTTTATTTATTATCTATTTTAATTTATTTTTTTATTTTTTTATTTATGTTTACTTTTTATTTCTATTTAGTTTAGTTTATTTATTATTGGTTTGTTTATTTTAGTTTAGGTTTATTTTTTTTAGTTGAGTTTTATTTATATTTTACTTTTTAAGTTTAGGATTTATTTTTTATTTTAGATTTAGGATTAGGTTTTTATTTTATATTTTTAGGTTCAGGTTCTAGGTTTTTATTTTAGGTTTATTTTTATGTTTTATTCTTTAGTTTAGATTTAAGTTTATTTTTTAGTTTAATTTATTTTGTTTGTTTAGGTTTATTTTAGGTTTAGGTTTAACTTTTATTTATTTTAGTTTATTTTATTTTAGTTTAGGTTTAGTTTTATTTTATTTTATTTTTTACTTTATTTTAGGCTTAACTTTTTTTAGTTTAGTGTTTTGGTTTTATTTTTATTTATTTTTTTGATTTAGTTTTAGGTTTAGGTTTTTATTTAGTTTTAATTTTATTTTGTTTTATTTTTTTATTTTTTCTTTTTATTTTTTAGTTTTATTTAGGTTATTTTAGTTTATCTTTTATTTTTCTTTTGTTTAGGTTTAGGTTTTAGTTTAGGTTTATATTTTATTTTATTTTATTTTGGTTTAGGTATTTTTATTTATTTTATTTTAGGTTTTAATTAGTTTAGGTTTAAGTTTTCAGGTTTTTAGGGTTTAGGGTTTAAGATTTATGGTTAGTGTTTAGGGTTTAGGGCTTAGTGTTTATGCTTTAGGGTTTAGGGTTTAGGGTTAGCTAAGGGTTTAGGGCTAGTTTAGGGTTTAAGATTTAAGGTTTTTAGGGTTTAATGTTTAGGGTTAGTCTAGAGTTTAGGGTTTAGTGTTTTAGAATTTAGGGTTTAGGTTTTAAGTTTAGCGTTCAGGTTTTAGTTTAAAGTTTAGGATTAGTTTAGGGTTTAGGGTTTAGGGTTTAGTGTTTTATGGTTTAGGGTTTAGGGTTTAGGGTTTAGGGTCGAGGTTAGGGTTAGGGTTATGGTTTAGGGTTTGAGTTTAGGATTTAGGGTTAGCTTAGGTTTTGGGTTTTAGGTTTTAGTGTTTGAGTTTATGATTTAGATTAGGGTTTAGATTTAGGGTTTAGGGTTGTTTGTAAGTTTAGGGTTTAGAGTTTATGGTTCGGGGTTAGTTTTATGGTTTAGGGTTAGGGTTTTATTTATTTTATTTATTTATTTATATTTAAATTTAAGTAGATTTAAGTTTATTTTTTATTTATTTTAGTTTATTTAATTTTATATTTTTTTATTTAGTTTTATTATTATTTGTATTTAGTTTAGTTAATTTATTTTTGGTTTATTTATTTCTATTTAGGTTTTTTATTTTAGTTTATTTTTAAGTTTTAAGTTTATTTTTTAATTTAGTTTTATTTTTATTTTATCTTTTAGGTTTAGGTTTTATTTTTTATTTTTAGGTTTAGGTTTAGTTTTTTATTTTACTTTATTTTTTTTAGGTTTAGGTTTTTGGTTTTTATTTTATGTTTATTTTTAGGTTTTATTTTTTAGTTTAGGTTTAAGTTTAATTTTAGTTTATTTTATTTTAGTTAGTTAAGGTTTAGTTTATTTTAGGTTTAGGTTTTATTTATTTTAATTTAGTTTATTTTAGCGTAGGTTTAGGTTTATTTTATTTTTATTTTACGTTTAGGTTTAGGTTTATTTTTAGTTTATTTTATTTTAGTTTGTTTAGGTTTAGTTTATTTTAGGTTCAGGTTTTATTTATTTTAATTTAGTTTATTTAGTGTATGTTTATGTTTATTTTATTTTAAGTTAGTTTTTTTTAGGTTTTTATTTTATTTTTTTAGGTTTAGGTTTTAGGTTTTTATTTTAGTTTTATTTTTAAGTTTTTATTTTTAGATTAGGTTTAGGTTTATTTTTAGTTTATTTTATTTTTTTGGCTTAGGGTTTTAGTTTAGTTTATTTTATGTTTAAGTTTAGGTTTTATTTATTTTAGTTTAGTTTATTTTAGCTTATGTTGATGTTTATTTTATATTGATTATTTTAGGTTTAGGTTTTTTTTAGTTTAGGGTTTAGGTTTTATTATTTATTCATTTTTAGGTTTTGATTTTTATTTAGTTTTTATTTTATTTTATTTTTGGTTTACATTATTTTTATTTTACATTTAGTTTTATTTTATTCATGTTTTTTTATTTTAAGGTTTATTTTATTTTTTTACTTTAAAAGCTTTTATTTATTTTATTTTATTTTAGTTTTATTTTTTATTATATTTTAATTTTAGGTTTAAGTTTGGGTTTTAATTTAATTTAATTTTTTATTTTATTTAAGTATAGGTGTATTTATTTATTTTATTTTTTAGGTTTTTTAGTTTAGGTTTACATTTTTTGGTTTTAGGGTTTAGGGTTTAGGGTTTGATTTTGGGTTTAGGGTTTAGGGTTTAGGGGTTGTAGGTTTTAGGGTTTGTGGTTTAGGGTCTAGGGTTTAGGGTTTGGAGTTTAGGGTTTTAGGGTTTATGGTTTAGGGTTTAGGGTATAGGGTTTTAGGGTTTAGGGTTTAGGCTTTAGGGTTTAGGATTTAGAGGTTTGGGTTTTTTATTTATTTCAATTATTTTTTTATATTTTTTTTTAAATTAAGTAAATTGGTATGTTTAGGTTTATTTAATTTATTTTTTTATTTATTTTAGTTTATTTTATTTTTTATTTTTATTTAGGTTTATTTTTAGTTTTATTTAGTTTCATTTATTTATTTTAGGTTTATTTATTTTAGTGTATTTTTTAGGTTTAGGTTTAGGTTTAGGTTTATTTTTAGTTTTATTTTATTTTTATTTTTATTTTTATTTAGGTTTATTTTTATTTTTATTTAATTTAGTTATTGATTTTTGGTTTATTTATTTTAGTTTATTTTTTTAGTTTAGTTATATTTTTATTTTATTTTTTAGTTTTAGGTTTTAGTTTTTTACATTTAGGTTTAGGTTTAGGTTTTGTTTTATTTATTTGCATTTAGATTTTGAGTTTTTATTTTAGGTTTATTTTTAGGTATTATATTTTAGTTTAATTTTAGGTTTATTTTTAGTTTATTTTATTTTCTTGAGTTTAGATGGTTTAGGTTTAGGTTTTACTTATTTTTGTTTAGTTTATTTTAGTTTAGGTTTAGGCTTATTTTTTTTATATTATGTTTAAGTTTTTTGAGTTTATGGTTTAGGTTTTATTTTTTATTTAATTCTAAGTTTTTTTTTGGTTTTAAATTTTATTTTGGGTTTAAAATTTAGGGTTAACAGTCATAGGTTATTTTGGGTTTAGGCATTATTAGGGTTTAGGGTTTTTAAGGTTTTAGTTTATGGTTTAGGGTTAGTTTAGGGTTTAGTGTTTAGGGTTTAAGGTTTTTAAGGATTTAAGGTTTAGGGTTATAGGTTTAGGGTTTAGGGTTGTAGGTTTAGGGTTGTAAGTTTAGGCTTCAGGGTTTAGGGTTTAGGGTTTAGGGTTTAGGATTTAGGGTTTAGGGTATAGTATTTAGGGTTTAGGGTTTTTTTTAAAAAAAATTAAATAAAATGATAAGTTTATTTTTTTAGTTTAATTAATTTATTTTCTATTTCTTTTTATTTAGGTTTATTTTTTATTTTTATTTTGTTTATTTTGTTTATTTTAAGTTTATTTATTTTAAGTTTAGTTTTTTCTATTTAAGTTTAGGATTTTTTATTTATTTTATTTTTAGGTTTTATTTAGTTTAGGTTTAGTCTTTTAGGTTTATAGGGTTTAGTTTTTAGGGTTTAGGGTTTAGGGTATTTGATTTATAGTTTTAGGTTTTAGGGTTTAAGGTTTTAGGGTTTAGGGTTTAGGGTTATGGTTTAAGGTTTCAGGTTTAGGGTTTGGCATTTATTTTTTAATGTTTAAGGTTTTATGGTTTAGGGTTTAGGGTTTAGGGTTAGCTTAAGGTTTAAGGTTAGATTAGAGTTTAGGTTTAGGGTTTAGGGTTTAGGGTTTAGGGTTTTTAGGGTTTAGGGTTAATTTAGGGCTTAAGGTTTAGAGTTTTAGGGTTTAGGGTTTCGGGTTAGGGTTAGGGTTTAGGGTTTAGAGCTTAGGGTTAAGGGATTAAGGTTTTTTAGTGTTTAGGGTTTAGGGTTTAGAGTTTAGCATTGTAGGTTTAGGGTTTATGGTTTTTAGGGTTTAGGGTTTAAGTTAGCTTTATTTTTATTTTATTTTTTAGGTTTAGGTTTTATTTTTATATTTAGGTTTTCATTTAGGTTTTTATTTATTTTTTTAGCTTTATGTTTTAGGTTTTTACTTTAGGTTTATTTTTAGTTTTTATTTTTTAGGTTGGATTTAAGTTTATTTTTAGTTTATTTTATTTCATTTAGTTTAGGTTTAGGTTTATTTTTTTTAGGATTAGGTTTAGGTTTTATTTATTTTTATTTAGTTTATTTTAATTTAATTTTAAGCTTATTTTTTTATTTTTAATTTATGTTTAGATTTTTTTTTAGTTTAGGGTTTAGGTTTTATTTTTTATTTATTTTTAGGTTTTATTTTGAAGTTTTGGTTTTTATTTTATTTTTATTTCATTTCAATTTAAGTTTATTTTATTTTTATTCTATGTTTAATTTTTATTTTATTTAGGTTTTTTATTCTTAGGTTGAGTTTATTTTTTAGTTTAGTTTAGGTTTTTATTTATTTTATTTTAGTTTATTTTTATTAATTTCTTTTATTTTATTTTTATGTTTAGGTTTAGGTTCTAGTTGAGGTTTTTATTTTAGTTTATTCTTCTATTTTATTTAGGTTTTGGTTTTATTATGATTTTTTTATGGTTTTATTTAGTTTAGGTTTTGGATTTTAGGTTTTTAGGGTTTAATATTTAGAGTTTAGGGTTTCAGGGATTAGGGTTTTAGAGTTTATGGTTTAGGGTTAGGGTTTAGCATTTAGGATTTAGGGTTTAGGGTTTTAGGTTTAGTGTTTAGGCTCTAGGGTTTAGGGTTTTTATGATTTAGGGTTTAGGATTTAGAGTTAGCTTAGGGTTTTGGGCTTTTAGTTTAGGTTTAGTTTATTATAGGTTTAGGTTTCAATTTTATTTATTTAAGCTTAGTTTATTTTAGTTTAGGTTTAGGTTGATTTTATTTTGTTTATTTTTGGTTAATGTTTTTTTTTTAGTTTAGGGTTTAGGTTTTATTTTTTTATTTATTTTAGGTTTTAGTTTTAGGTTTATTTTTGAGGTTTACATTTTTATTTTCTTTTCATTTTGGTTTACTTTTTTTTATTTTATATTTGGGTTTTAGTTTGGAGTTTCGGGTTTTAGGATTTATGGTGTAGGGTTTAGGGTTTAGGGTTTTATGGTTTAGGGTTTAGGGTTTAGGGTTTTGGGGTTTAGGTTTGTTTATTTGTTATCATTATTATTTTAATTTTTTTTAAATTAAGTAAATTTATAGGTTTAGGATTATTTAGTTTATTTTTTATTTATTTTAGTTTATTTTATTTTTATTTTTCTTTAGGGTATTATTTAGTTTAGTTTATTTATTTTAGGTTTTATTTATTTTATTTTATTTTTTTAGGTTTAGGCTTAGGTTTACGTTTATCTTTTATTTTATTTTTAGTTTATATTTTATTTTATTTTTATTTATTTTATTTTTTATTTATGTTAGTTTATTGATTTTAGGTTTATTTATCTTAGTTTATTTTTTAGGTTAAGGTTTAGATTTATTTTTTAGTTTAGTTATATTTTTTTTTTAGGTTTAGGTTTTAGTTTTTATTTTTAGGTTTAGGTTTAGGTTTTTTTTTATTTTTTTTGGTTTAGGTTTGGGTTTTATTTTAGGTTTATTTTTAGGTATTATTTTTTTAGTTTAGGTTTAGGTTTATTTTATTTTAGCTTATTTTATTGATTTTAGGTTTAGGTTTAGGTTTAGGGTTTATTTATTTTAGTTTAGTTTATTTTAGTTTAGGTTTAGGTTTATTTTATTTTTATTTTAGGCTTAAGTTTTTTTTTTAATTTAGGATTTATTTTATTTTATTTTTAGGTTCAAGTATTTATTTATTTACTTTTATTTTATTTAATTTTAATTTTGGTTTAGTTTTCTTTTATTTATGTTTCTATTTTTTAGTTTAGTTTAGATTTTATTTATTTTATTTTGGTTTAATTTTATTTTTTATTTTATTATATATTATGGTTTAGGGTTTAGTTTAGTGTTTGGGCTTTAGGGTTAAGAGTTTAGTGGGTTTAGGGCCTGGGGTCTGAGTTGGAGAGTTGCTTTATGATTTAGGCTTTGGTGTGGGTTTAGGATTTTGGGTTTATGGTTAGTTTAGGGTTTAGGTTGCTATTTAGGGTTTAGGGTTTAGGTTTTTATTTTAGTTTATTTTTTAGGTTTAGGTTTAGGTTCATGTTTATTTTTTAGTTTAGTTTTTTTTTTTAGGTTTAGGATTTTTTTTAGGTTTAGGTTTAGGTTTTTTTTAGGTTTAAGTTTTAAGTTTTTATTTTAGGTTTATTTTAGGTTTATTTTTAGTTTAAATTTAAGTTTATTTTAGTTTATTTAATTTCATTTATTTAGGTTTAGGTTTTATTTAGGATTAGGTTTAGGTTTTATTTATTTTGTTTAGTTAATTTTAGATTTGTTTAGGTTTATTTTATTTTGTTTATTTTATTTTTATTCAATGTTCAAGTTTTCTTTTTAGTTTATTTTATTTATTTTTGGTTATTTTTATTTTTTTTTTTATAAAGTTTTTATTCTTTTGAGATATATTTTATTTTATTTTTTAGTTTTATTTATTTTAGTTTAGTTTTATTTATTTTATTATAGTTTATTTTATTATTTTATTTTATTTTATTTTAGGTTTTATTTTAGGTTTTATTTTATTTTATTATATTATTTATTTTTAGGTTTAGTTTTTGTCTATTTTATTTTAGTTTTATTTTATTTTAGGTTTAGCTTTAGGTTTTAGGGTTTAGGGTTTAGGGTTTCATAAGGGTTTTTTTTTAAGATTCTGATTTAGGGTTAGGGTTTAAAGTTTAAGGTTTCTAGGTTTTATTTAAGGTTTAGGGTTTTTATGGTTTTAGGTTTATGGTTTAGGGATTTAAGCTTGGTTTTAGTTTAGGTTTAGTTTAGTTTAGGTTTTGGTTTAGGTTTTATTTATTTTAGTTTGTTTATTTAGTTTTTGATTTTATTTTGTTTATTTTAGGTTATTTTATTTTTTTATTTTAGGTTTTATTTTTATTTATTTTAGGTTTTATTTTTAGGTTTATTTTTAGGTTTAAGTTTTATTTAGTTTTATTTAATTTTATTTTAGGTTTATTTTATTTTTAGTTTACATTTGGGTTTTTTATTTTTTTTATTTTCAGCTTATTTTATTTTTATTTTAATTTAGGATTTTATTTATTTCTTTAGTATTTTTTTTATTTTATTTTATTTAGGTATAGGTTTAGGTTTTTTTATTTTATTTTATATAACTTTTTAAGCATTTTTATTTATTTTATTTATTATTTATTTTAGGTTTAGGTTTAGTGGTTTAGGGTTTAGGGTTTAGGATTTATGGGATAGTTTAAGGTATGGTAGGCCTTTTGGGGTGTGGTTTGGGGTAGTTGGGTAGGGTTTAGGTGGTTTAGGTTTAGGTTTTGGTTTTATGTTAGTTTTAAGGTGTTTGGGTTTTAGGATTCTGATTTTGTTTTTAAGTGTGTAGGTAGTTAGGGTTATTTTTAGATTAAAACCGATTTTAGGTTTATTTATTTATTTATTTTTTTTAGTTTATTATAATTTTATTTTATTTGGTTTAGTTTATTTATTTTAAGTATATTTAATTTAGTTTGGGCTTTTTTATTTTAGTTTATTTTTAAGTTTATGTTTAGGTTTAGATTTATTTTTAGTTTTGTTCTTATTTTATTTTTTTTAGTTTTATTATTTTTTATTTTAGGTTTAAGTTTAGGTTTTATTTTATTATTTTAGGTTTAGGTTTAGGTTTTATTTTAAGTTTATTTTTAAGTTTTATTTTTTTAGTTTAGGTTTAAGTCTATTTTAGTTTTTTTATTTATTTAGTTTAGGTTTAGGTTTAGGTTAAGATTTTATTTATTTATTTTAGTTTATTTTTTTAGGTTTATTTTATTTTATTTATTTTATTTTTTATTTTTTTAGGTTTAGGTTTTTTACTTTATTTTAGGTTTTTTATTTTTTTTATTTAATTTTGATTTTAATTTTGGTTTATTTTTAGGATTTGGATTTTATTTTTATTTATTTTTTTAACTTTGACTTAATTTTATTTTAAGTTTAGTTTCTATTTTATTTTATTTTTATTATTAGGTTGATTTTATTTTTAATTTTTTTTTTTTTATTTTAGTTTATTTTATTACTATTTTATTTTATGTTTAGTTTAGGTTTAGATTTTATTTTATTTTATTTTTTTATTTTAGGTTTACATTATATTATATATTTTATTTTAGATTTTATTTAGTGTAGTTTTAGGTTGTGGTTCAGATTTATAGGTCTTTCAGGGTTTAGGGTTTAGTGTGGGTTAGGGTTTAAGGTTTTAGGGTTTATGGTTTAGGGTTATGGTTTAGGGTTTAGGGTATAGGGTTTAGCATTTAGTCTTTATGGTTTAGTTTTTATGGTTTAGGGTTTAGGTTATTTAGCGTTCATGGTTTTTTTTAATTAAGTAAACCGAGGTTTATGTTTATTTATTTTAATTTATATTATTTTTATTTTTATTTATTTTATTTTATTTTATTTAGTTTGTTTACTTATTTTTTATATTTTTTTATTTTAAGTTTTATTTTATTTTATGTTTAGGTTAGGTTTTATTATATTTTCAGGTTTAGGTTTTAGGTTTTATTTTTAGTTTAGGTTTAGGTTTATTTATTTTATTTTTTTTTATTTAGTTTTATTCTTAGGTTTATTTTAAGTTTTAGTTTCATTTAGATTTTATTTATTTTATTTTAGTTTATTTTTTGTTTTAAATTTTATTTTATTTTAGGTTTAGTTTAGGTTTTAGTTAATTTTTATTTTATATTTTTTATTTTTATTTATTTAGGTTTATTTTTTTTAAGTTGGTTTTAGGGTTTAGGTTTGGTTTAAGGTTTAAGTGTTTAGGGTTTGGGTTTAGGGTTGTAGGTTTAGGGTTTATGGTTTAAGGTTAGGTTTAGGGTTTAGGGTTTAAGATTTAGTATTTGTTAAGGTAAGGTTTTGGGTTTTATTTCAAAAAAAAAAGTGAAGTAAACCGATAGGTTTAGGTTTATTTAGGTTATTATGTTTATTTTATATTTATATTTAGGTTTATTTTTTATTTTTAGTTAGTTTAGTTTATTTATTTTATGTTTATTTATTTTAGTTTATGTTGATTTAGTTATTAAGGTTTAGGTTTAAGTTTATGTTTAATTTAATTTATTTAGGTTAGGTTTATTTTTTAATTTTAGGTTTAGGTTTAGGTTTTATTTATTTTAGTTTTAGGTTTTGGTTTTATTTTAGGTTTATTTTAGGTTTATTTTAGTTTAGGTTTAAATTTATTTTAATTTAATTTATTTCATTAAGTTTAGGTTGGTTTTATTCATTTTAGTTTAGTTTATTTTAGTTTAGGTTTAGGTTTATTTTATTTTGTTTTATTTTATTTTGGATTAGTTTTTTTTAGTTTAGAATTTAGGTTTATTTTTTATTTTTTAGGTTTATTTTTAGGTTTAGGCTTTTATTTAGTTTTATTTTATTTAATTTAAAGTTTATTTTCTTTTTATTTTATGTTAATTTTATTTAGGTTTTACTAGGTTGATTTTATTTTTTAATTTAGTTTAGGTTTTATTTATTTTATTTTAGTTTTATATTATATTATATTTTATTTTTAGGTTTAGGTTGGGTTTTAAATTTAAATTTTTAATTTTATTTAGGTGTGTTATATATTTTATGTTTAGGTATGGTTTAGGTTTATGGTTTAGGGATTTAAGGTTTAGGGTTACCTTAGGGTTTAGGGTTTAGGGTTTTTTTAATTAAGTTTAGGAGTTGGTTTAGGTTTGATTAGTTTATTTTTTATTTATTGTATTTTATTTTATTTATTACTTTTATTTATGTTTATTTTTTATTTTTATTTAATTTTGTTTATTTATTTTAGGTTTATTTATTTTAGTTAATGTTTTTTATTTTAATTTATTTTTTGGGTTTGGTTTATTTTTTAGTTGAGTTTTATTTTTATTTTATATTTTTGGTTTAGGTTTTATTTTTTATTTTTAGGTTTAGATAGTTTTTTTACTTTTTAAGTTTTAGGTTTAGGTTTTTATTTTAACTTTATTTTTAGGTTATTTTTAGTTTAGGTTAAGGTTTATTTTTAGTTTATTTTATTATATTTAGTTTAGGGTTTAGGTTTAGTTTATTTTAGACTATGGTTTAGGTTTTATTTATTTTAGTTTAGGTTTAGGTTTATTTTATTTTGTTTATTTTTTTTTTATTTTAGGTTTTGTTTTTTTGTTTAGGGTTTAGGTTTTATTTTTTTATTTATTTTTAATTTTTATTTTTAGGTTTATTTTTAGGTTTAGGTTTTTAATTAGTTTTTATTTTATTTTTTAGGTTTATTTTATTTTTATTTAATGTTTAGTTTTTATTTTATTTAGGATTTTTATTCTTAGGTTTTTTTTTACTTTTTTGTTTAGTTTAGGTTTTAAAAAATTTATTAGTTTATTTTATTTCATTTTTATGTTTTAGTTTAGGTTTTAGTTTTGACGTTTATTTTATTTTTTATTTTTTATTTCATTTAGTCTTAGGTTTTATTTATTTATTTTGCTTTTAAGTTATATTTTGTTCCATTTTAGGTTTTTAGGTTTTTAGGGTTTAGTGTTAAGGGTTTAGGGTTTAGGTTTTAGGGTTTAGAGTTTTAGGGTTTAGGGTTTTATGATTTTGGGTTTAGGGTTAGGGTATAGGGTTTAGGCTTTAGGGTTTAGTGTTTAGGCTTTATGGTTTAGGGTTTTTAGGGTTTAAGGTTAGCTTAGGGTTTATGGTTAGTTTAGGGGTTAGGGTTTAAGGTTTAGGCTTTAGGGTTTAGTGTTTTTAGTGTTTAAGGTTTAGGGTGGTTTAGGGTTAGTTTAGGGTTTAGGGTTTAAAGTTTTAGGGTTTAGGGTGTAGGTTTTAGAGTTTACGATTTATGGTTTAGTGTTTAGGGTTAGTTTGGGGGTTTAAGGTTTAGGCTTTAGGGTTTAGTGTTTAGGGTTTTTTAGGGTTTAGGGTTTAGAGTTTAGGGTTTAGGGTTTAGTGTTTAGGGTTTAGGTTTTTGGGTTTTGAGGTTTAGGGTTTCAGGTTTAGGGTTTATAGTTTAGGGTTTAAGGTTAGTTTTAGGATTTAGGGTTTATGGTTAGGGTTTTATTTTATTTATTTTTTTATTTTTTTCAATTTTTTTAAATTAAGTAAATTGGAAGGTTTAGGTTTATTTAGTTTTTTTTCTTTTTTTTAGTTTTTTTTATTTTATTTTTTATTTTGATTTAAGTTTATTTATTTTAGTTTAGGTTTTTTATTTTAGTTTATTTTTTAGTTTTAGGTTTAGGTTTAGGTTTATTTTTTAGTTTAGTTTTATTTTTATTTTATTTTTTAGGTTTAGGTTTTATTTTTTATTTTTAGGTTTAAGTTTAGGTTTTTATTTTATTTTTTTAGGTTTAGGTTTTAGGTTTTCATTTTGGGTTTATTTTTATGTTTTATTTTTTTATTTTGGTTTATGTTAATTTTTAGTTTATTTTATTTTATTTAGTTTAGGGTTTAGGTTTAAGTTTAGGTTTTATTTATTTTAGTTTAGTTTATTTTAGTTTCGGTTTAGGTTTATTTTATTTTCATTATATATTTTTATTTTAGGTTTAGGATTTTTTTAGTTTTGGGTTTAAGTTTTATTTTTATTTATTTTATGTTTATTTTTTAGGTTTAGGTTTTATTTAGTTACATTAGTCAAGACTTACTCCCAGGGACGGCCAGAAGCATAGCCACCTCTTTACATTATAATGGATATTGGTAGATATAGGCTATCCAATGTTCTGGTTGACCTAGGTGTATAAGTCAACATTATGAGCCTAAGAACCCTTGCTTACTTAGGGATCGATATCTCTAAATTCCAAAAAGAAAATATGATGTTTAGAGGATTCAATAAACTTGGCGAGTGGGCCTTGTGGTGTTTATTTTTGGATATATGGGGAGCACACACAAAGCATAAGGGGTTGGGTACTTTTTTAGGAGATCGGGTACAACATGGAGGTATGATATTTTATCTCGAAAGATAGAGGCATCACCCTACAATGGACCTAATCGCATAATAAGAACTCATAAGGCATGTTGGGTCTTCGAATGTACCTGAGATTTTTCCCCTACTTTTACCTGGATGAATAAAGTAAGGTTTATATTAAACCAGATTCTTAAGTTCCCAATGGAGGTAAGCCTCCATAGTTAATTACATCTTATGAAATGAAATTTTATAATAATATTGTTGTTTAAAGTTGACAATTATCATCTCTAAAGATTTCAAGATTAGACTATCAAAGGATTTGTCATATTTTGAAAATCAATTAGGAAAGTTCAAGGAGAAAACTTATTTTTGGAATCTAAATGAAATAAGTAGGAAATGCTCATGATACTAGGAAGCCTAGTGACCATTCCAATCTATCCTATGGTTGGCCTTTATAATTTTGAAGTTGAGGAGATTTATATGTTTTGAATTGAAATTTAATTAGATTACTAAGGCTTATAATCCACTAACACAAAGTTGTGGGAATGCCTAAGAGTTGAGGATATATGCATGTAGCCCGAAGGTAATAGCTACCTCGAATCCAAAATCTAGGGAGCTTTAGTACATGCTAAAGCACGACCTAAATAAGTGACAGGGCGTAAGAGTTTACATCCACAAGAGAGAATAAATTGTTCGACTTCTACTTATAACCACCTAGAGTGGCCGCCAGTTAACTCCTATGATTTTAAAACCATGTAGTATGGTCTTATGAATTTCAAGATAGCTAGGGTAGTTATTTAATTAGAAAGAGACAAAAGTCTTAAACATACTACCTAAGAGACTAGAGTATGAGTGGTATGAGCATATAACTTAATCTATAGATTCAAAATCTTTTTAAATTTTATTTCATTTTAGACCCATTATTTTGACAGAGGCTTTAGGATTTCTTATGCCTAAAGTCATGATGAAATAGGTTATAGGTCAAATCAGCTAGAAGAAGGTGTTCTCCACCAGAAGGGATGCCCTCATAGGTCAAGCATTCCTTTATCGTGCAAGGATGCAGATCCTTCATGCTCAAGATAGAAAGAATATGCATGTATGATGTGAAACATACAACCATATAGCTAAGAGGTTGCTAAATTTTTTAATTATTTTATTTATGACTAAGGCTTTATGACTAGGTTATGAGTTGTTTAAAATTTATCTATGAGTGCTTAGTTGGGTAGAAAATTTATTTTTATCCTAAGAACAAAATCGTATCCATGCCACACATTAAAGCATCAATCATTTAAGAAACTATGAAAGGCATGCCTTCCTAATGCATGATGTAAACATAACATCAAATTATTATATAAACTATCATAAAAGAATAAATCATCGATTAGATTACTACAACAGAAGAGATAAAAGATGGGTAGCTGAGCTTTACCTTTATACAACCTAGAACATGAAAGAATAATTAAAATTGTATTAAATGCTATGGGGTCTTCTTTTTCATATCTCCATTTTTGATTTGGTTCCTTCTTTGATTTGGATGGTGTTTCTTCAAAGGCTTCACGGGGCACCCTAGGACAAAGCCTTTCTCAACCTAATCTCTCATAGCACTAATCATAATTCCTTTTGAAAAAATTATATTTATGTGGGAAAAGTAAATCCAACTACACCTGCAAAATAGAGGTTAGCTAAATATACATATAATTACAGTGTTGTATTTATAATTTGGACTTAGCATCCTACACACTAAACCCCATCCTAACTTGGATTATGCTTATGGATTTAAGCAACCTACAAAAAGAGCATTCAAATTTATTTTTAAGCATCCCTTAAGCACAATCCCCTATAGAAAATATGATTAGGCTAATATTAGCCTATCATCCAGTCTACAAAGCATACACCCTAACATCCAATCTAAAATAATACATGATAAAACAAAACATACATAACACCATACACTATCTAACTTAGAGCTAGAAGTGGTGACTTAATTCTAATGTGTATTAAGGATTGTGTGGTAAGTCTTGTTAGGCATTATTGTTGTATTTTCTAAGTGTAGAAGGATTCAATTTAACATGAAAGGTTGATTTCACTTGAAGTAGTTTAATTAATTTGAGAATTTTAATTTGTGTTTTCTTTTGTTTCATTTCATTACACTTAACAACTAAGTGTTATAAAGAGAGGAAAAGAGGATTGCCCTCTTTCATCCCTACCTTAAGTCACTTTCTAAATTATTTTAATTTTATTTAGTTATCTTTAGTGAATGTCTTGTTAAATGATGTAATTAATCCTAAGTTTAGGTTCAGTTTAAATAATCCTAATCAAAATGAAAGGCATCTTAAGATTAATTTAATTCAATTACTATCACATGATGTATATTAAATCATTTATTTCCATCACACGTAACATGCATATGGTTTAATCCTAGGTGTATCTATACATGCAACATATTTTAGCACACTTAAATGATGAATGTATGTGTATGTTTAGAATTTATATTTTATTTGATTGAATTATTTAAATAGATTCATTTAAAACTTTATCCAAATTCTTATACAAAAAGGACATAAGAATGAAATTAAATAGGCATCTATCATTGGAGCTAGCTAAATCCTCGTATTCTTGGGATGTCCAGACTATTTACCCGTTTGCATTCAAACATATGTAAATTTGCATGCATGAACATAGGAAGTAAGCTCGAAATCATATGGCTGATTAATTCAACCACTTAGTCAATTATGAATGCATGCAATTTTAATGTAAAATGGGATATTCATTCACTAATCACATATACATATACATGTACAAAGATATTAGGTAAGTATGTGTCATTATTAAATTAGGGAAGTGAGGTAATTAAATGACCTCTTTAACTAACTAAAGCCTTGTATTCTGGGATGTCTAGACTATATACTAGCTTTTCTTGGACACACATGGATGTATACATAAATGAGGGAAAGAAAACCATGCAAAGATTATATATTTTTTAAATGAATCATTTAAATATATGAATTAAAGCTCTATCCAAATTCTAATGTTGAAATACATAAAAATGAAATCAATAAGTATGTGCTATTGTTAAAGCAGGGAAGTGAGGTAATCAAATGACCTCCATGGGGCTAGCTAAAGCCTCGTGTTCCCGGGATGTTCAGACAATATACCAATTACCATTCAATCTTATATAAATCAACACATGAATAGAGGAAAGAGAACACAACATTCATACACTTAAGCTATAAGCACATGCATTTTTTATGCATTTATAATTAGCATCATAACACATATTATTATTCATTTAAAAGCTTTTAAAAAATACATTTTGATTTAATAGTAATAATATCCATGCATATATTAAATTAAATCAACACATTCAATCTTACATAAAGAAAATCCATTTTATTTTACTTGATTTTGAAAAGATGGATGCATGAATTCAATTGACATACCAAAATTAACATGATTGGAATGAGGACAATCAAATATAACCATGTGAGTCATTCAACCAAACAAGTTCTTAATGACAATCAAATCAAATAAGATTATTTAAAGCAAACCAAAGCTTCTCTATTAATTAAGTTTTGGAATTGATTTGATTTAAAGAGGAGAAGAGAAAACATCACTAGTTATTTTAAACCCATTCCCACATTAGTGATTTGATTTAATTTAAGGAAATGTAATTAAGTTGACTTTATGGCTTAATTAAGTTGAACCCTTAATTAGATGAATTAATCATTTTTACATATGTAACCTTAAAGTAATTAACTAAATAATTATGAGCCAACATGATTTTCATGGAAAATAAACTTCCACTAATCCTAGGAAATAAAAGGGGCCTAATGCAATTGGCTCATGATTAATACTTAATTAGATTAAAAGACTTAATTAATTACTATTTTTGCTTTCCCACATATGTGGACTAACCATAATTTCATTATACTCCTTAGGTTATTAAACACCTAACCATCTACCCCATGATTTAATTAAGGTATGATGTGAATATGATTTCAAATTGATTAAGTGATTTAGTTAATTAGTTAAATCTTAATTAATTTCATTTTAAAAAAGTGTGAAATGAACTAAGGGAAAGGGGTCCCAACCCTATTCTTCAGTCACTTACTATTGAACAATGATTAATAAACTTAATTAATTAATTTATTACTATTCATGGGATTAATTAATTATTAATTAACTTAAAAGAGTAGTTAAGGTTTGATTAGTTAATTTTCCTAATTAAGTGAGCAATAAATCCCAAGAACATCATGGGAGGCAGAGGTCATCCCATTAAATTAATCCATAAAATTTAAGATTAATTGCTCAAGTAATTAAGGAGTAATTAAGCTAATTAATTTTGTAATTAAATGTTAATTACTATTCAAAATTTGTTAAGATCATTTTTAATTAACTCTCCCTAAAATACCATTAAAATGAGTATTTATTTGCATTTTTTATTTCTCTATGATTTTTATGATTTTCAAAAGTTTCAGGCATTAAAAATGATTAATTATGCATAATTAAAGCCTAATCCTATTGGGCCATGTGTGTCTAACGGTGAGATTTTATGTGGTGTCATGGAATGACAACTTAAAACTTATCGACTCGATTACTGCGTGGTAGCGGATCTTTCTTGTCCACCATCTAATCTATGATCGGACTGCTACAATTAATTCCATAGCTTAATAGGATTAAACCAAATTGATCTAGCGAATCTAATCAAGATCGACCATTTTTCTCAAGTAAAATAGATAGTGCATGATCTAACATCATGGGAGTGAGGGATAATGGAGTCTGTCTACCATTGCTCACTTGATCCAAGCTTATCTGAGCTTGGATCAACTCCAAAAGGATCACACACATTCATGACATCGATCGAAGAGGATCTAGCGGTAAAGATCACACAAGATGTAACTTTTCTTCAAAAAGCTACAACCCATTTCTGTATAAGGATCAGTTTTGGAAGCATACCTCACTGGAGCTCAGGATCAGTGGCTCAAATGATTGAGGAAGCTTCATCTAGTTAAGATGAAGCCCTATTGAGCAACAATTGGCTCAATTCCTTGATGTTTGCTTAAAAGGCCATGAACCGATGATTTGGAACTCAACTTTGATCAAAGTCCCACCTCTAGTGCTCGGGAAGCTTAGGAGAGGATTTGTTCTTCCTCAATGAGGCCTAGGAGAGGTGCATGCAAAGTTAATTTTATTTTGATGGAGAAAGGGGAAGTTAGGTCAAAAATGGGAGTGTCATGTTTCAGGACAGACGAGAATGATAGTTTTTATCATGGAATGAGCTTGGGAGCTTAGGGAATGGCTCTAAAGACTCGTCTTGGGTAGTTAGCGCTCTTAGGAATGATTTTTATGTGTGTTTGAGTGGAAACGAGGGGGTGTATACTGCCCTTTATCTTGATTGGATGGTGGGATTAGGTTTGGCTTCTAATGGTCATCCGTCCATCTCATAGAGTCGTGGGTGGCAGGGAGGAGGTGAGTTGGCTTGGCTTGGTTAGTTGAAGGTGTGGAGGTGGCTGCAAAGTAGAAAGCATGGGTGGCCTATGGGTTTCAAATGCTCCAATGGGGAGGGTGAGATGAGTTCACCTCCCATGGGTTAGGGCCAACCCAACCACCCCTTGGTTCAGGTTGGGCAGTGTCCTAGGTGCCAAGGTGGACCATTGGGAGAGTACCAAGTAAGGAATGAAATGACTACTTACATAGGTGATTTGTTTCATGTGATGCCCATTGACTCAAGGGTAGAATGATCATTTGGCATTGGATTTGAATTGGGTAGATTTAAAATGAGCCAAAAGTGGGTTAGAACAAATTTCAAGTCAATTGGACTTGATTTGGTTAGGTTTGGCTCAATTTGACTCATTTAGGCTTGGCTAAGTTCATTTGGCTATTTAGGATGTTTTGTTTCAATTGGTTTGGTTTAGTTTGTATTAGATTTGATTTTGGCTCATTTGAATTCAATTGGGTTAGATGGGTTATGTTGACCAATTTGACCAAATTGGCCAAATTATCATGGGTTGGGTGTTGGTTTAGGTTTAGTTGACCAATTGAAGATGATTCTAGGCTTTGGTTTCAATTAATTTGGATTTGGTTTTGATTTAGGCCAACTTGACCCTTTAGGTCAATTTGGCTAAAATAGGTCAATTAGGTTCAATTAGGTCTAATCATGGCTTTGGTCAAGTTCAACAATCAATTTGGAATAAACTTGAGCCATTGGATATAATCAATTTGGTTTATAGTTTGATTTGACCCAATTTGGTCTTGTAGGACAATTTGGGTCAACTTAGGTCAAGAGGGCCAATTGGGTTTGGTTTGACTCAATTGAATGTTAAGTCATATTCAAATATTGATTTTGATTTGGTATGAATCATTGGTTTCAAAGGATTTGACTTAGGTTGCACTTTAGCTAGTTTGGGTTCATATCGGTTAAGTGGTTGACTTGGTCAAATGACCAAGTTGACTTGGCTTGACCTAATTTGTGATAATTGATCAACCTAGGGTGATCAACAATCATGATGGGAGGTTTAGATCGGCTTGGTTCAATCCAATTTGGGTAAGATTACAACTTGGCTCAATTAGGTCAAATTGCCCAAGTCAAGTGGACCAATTGGTTTTAGTTGGCTTAATTTTTTGTTGAGTTTGATTTAGTTCAATTTATATATGGATTTGGGATTGATATATAAATTCAATTTTACAGTGGTTCAAATGGATTTTGGTTCATTTGAACATTTCAAGTCAAAAGGGTTAAGTTAGTTTGACTTGGGTTGATTTTGGTTTGGCTTAATGATTGTATATTTCATTTATATTTTTTAATATGATTAGAGGTATGTCCCTAAACCTTAAACCTAAAACTAATGTAACTAAATAAATTAAAAAATAAACCTAAACCCTAAAACCTAATAAACCTAAACATAAACCTAAACCCTAAGAACATACAGAATCTTAACGGCAGGAACAATACCATCAACCAGGCTCAGTCTAGATCTGGTTGGTGGATATCAATATGGTGTGAGTAGTGTGGTGGTTATGCGGTGAAAGAGGCGGCGGAGGTTACAATCATCATGCTGACGGAGGGAGAGATCGGGGATATGATGGTGGACTCTACTATCGAGGTTGGTTGATTGGAACTGGAGAAATTAAAGAACAGTCGATCTGATCTATTGCTTGTGGAGCTGTGTCTTTATATTAGAGACAATTCGAGTTATTTATGGTTTTTGATTTTCTCTAAGCGAGCTCATTTTTTATCTATGTCGCTAGTTGTGTCTTAGGAAACTTGGTGTATTACTTGGTTGATCAAATGGAGAAGGAGAAATGTTGAATCTGGATTTGTTCTCTCTAAAAAAAAATAAAAAACCCTACAGCCTAAACTAAAACCTGAACTCTAAACCTAAAATTTAAACCCTAAACCCTAAAGCCTAAATCTTAAACCATAAACCCTAAACCCTAAACGCTAAACCAAAAACCTAAACCCTAAATTCTAGAAACCCTAAACCTTAAAACTTAAATCAAAATCCTAAACCCTAAAACCCTAAACCCTAAACCCTAAACCCTAAACTAACCCTAAACCCTAAACCCTAAACCCTAAACCATAAAAAAGCTAAAAATAAAAACTAAACTAAATAAAACCTAAAAGAAAATAATTAAAAACTTAAAAACAAAATAAAATAAATAAAATAATAGAATAAAACATAAACTAAAACCTAGCTAAACCTAAACTTAAAAATTAAAATAAAAATAATTACTAAACTAAAATAATATAAATAAAAACCTATATTAAAGAAAAAAAATAAAAACCTAAACAAAATAAAAACTATACTTAAAATAAAATTAAAATAAACCTAAAATAAAATAAAATAAAATCTAAATAAAACTTTAAACCTATAAAATAATCCAAAAAATAAAACATATAAATAAAGAAAAAATAAAACCTAAACCCTAAACCAAAAAAAACCTAAAATAAAATAACATAAACTTTAAACTAAAATAAATAAAACCTAAAACTAAAACTAAAATAAACTAAAAACTTAAATCTAAACTAAATAAAATAAATTAAATTAAAAAATAAACCTAAACATTAACTAAAACAACACCCAAAAATTAACCAAAAATAAAATAAAACCTTGCCTAAACCTGAAAATAAAAAACCTAATCCTAAAAAATAAAATAAAAATAAAACTAAACTAAAAAATAAACCTAAAATGAAAAAATAAACTAAAATAAAAAACCAAAATTAAAATAAATAAATCTAAAAAAATAAACTAAACTAAATAAAAATAAAACTAAAAATAAAATAAGCTAAAATAAATAAAAATAAACTAACCAAAATAAATAAACATAAACTACTAGTTTACTTAATTTTACAAAATATAAAAAAATTATAAAAAATAAAAAATAAACCCTAACCCTAAATCCTAAACCTAAGACTAACCCCTACAACCCTAACCCTAAACCTAAACCTTAAACCATAAACCGTGACCCAAACTAAACCCAAACCCTAAACCCTAAACCTAAAAACCTACTACTCTTATAAAACACTAAACACCAAACTTAACCCTAACTAAATCTAAACCTTAAACCCTAAAAGCCTAAAAACCTAAACCTAAACTAAACCTAAAAATAACATAAATAAAAAAAACTGAAACCTAAATTAAATCAAAAAATAAAAAAGAAAACACTAAAATAAAACCAAAACCTAAACTTAAAAATAAAATATAATAAAAAATAAAAATTAAACTTAATAAAATAAATAAAAACCTAAACTAAATATAAAATAGACATAAAATAAAACCTACATAAAATAAAACTAAACATAAAAAATAAAAAAATCATAAACCCCTAAACCCTAAACTAAACTAACCACCAAAACCTAAACCCATAACCCTAAATCCTACCCTAAACCCCAAAACCACACCTAAACCTAAACCCCTAAACCATAACCCATAAACCCTAAATGTTAAACCTAAACTCCACTCCACTCCCTAAACCTAAACCCAAAAAATCACTCTAAAAAAAATATAAATAAAATAAAATTGAAAAATAAATTTTAAAACCTAATCCTAAACAAAATTAAATAAATAAAATTTAATAAAAACCTAATCTAAAACATAAACCTAAACCTAAACCAAAACCTAAAAATAAAATTAAATAAAAAAATTAAAACTAAACTAAAATAAAATAAATAAAAATCTAAATTAAACTAAAAAATTAAATAAAAATTAAAATTAAAAACTAAAATAAAACAAAACCTAAACACACAATAAAAATAAAATAAACATAAAATGAAATATGATAAAACTAAATAAAAAACCTAAACTTAAAATAAAACTAAAAAAATAAAACCTAAACTAAAAAAAAAACTTATACCTAAAATAAACCCAAACCTAAACTAAAATAAATATAACCTAAACTTAAATTAAAAATTAAAACTTAATGATAAACCTAAAATAAAAACCTAAAACCTAAACTTAAAAAAATAAAATAAAAACCTAAACCTGAACCTAAAATAAAAATAAACCTTAACTTAAAAAAATAAAATAAAATAACACGAACTAAAAAATAAATATTAACCTAAACCTAAACCTAAAATAAACTAAATGATAACCTAAACTAAAAAAAATAAAATAAAACCAAATCTAAAGAAAATAAAATTATAAAAAAAAATCTAAACCTGCGGTTTACTCTAAAACACACTCCACTAAATCCACTACCACATCCACTAACTAAACTCAAATCTTTAAACCCACTTAAATCCTAAACCTAACTAACTCTACCCACCTAACCACTAAACCTTACCTTTCATGATCCTGAGTTCTCTAAACCTGTCCTACCCACCCACCTGATCCTAAAAAACCATCCACACTACCCCACCAGATTCCACCCTACCCCTCCTCTTTCCCACCATAACCCACATAAACCTAACCATAAATAAAACCTAAACAAAATAAATAAAAAAAACCTAAACCTAAATAAATAAATATAATAAAACTAAGCAAAACTGAACCTAAAATAAAGTAATAAACTATTAAAATAAACTAGAATAAAATAACTAAAAATATAAACTAAATAAAAATAAAATAAATCTAAGAATAAAATACCTAAATAAAGTTAAAACTAAACATAAAATAAAATAAAATAATAAAAAAAATATTAAAATAAAATCTAAATAAAACTAAACCTAAAAAATAAACCAAAAAATAAAATCTAGAAAAAAATACAAAATAAAACCCAAACCCTAAAATAAAATCTAAACT
Organism: Cymbidium sinense; assembly: GCA_021442155.1. Taxonomy (NCBI): domain Eukaryota; kingdom Viridiplantae; phylum Streptophyta; class Magnoliopsida; order Asparagales; family Orchidaceae; genus Cymbidium; species Cymbidium sinense. Next base: position 42,249 of record JAKCPB010001016.1, read on the forward strand.
AAACCTAATTTAAAAATAAAATAAAATAAACCTAAACCTAACCAAAAATAAACTAAACTAAAATAATTAAAAGCTAAACCTAAATCCTAAACTATATAAAATAAAATAAACTAAAAGTGAACCTAAAACTAAACTAAAAAATATAACCTAAAAATATACAAAAAAATAAAAACCTAAAACCTAAGCCCTAAACCCTAAACCCTTAAAACCTAATAACCTAAACTAAATAAATAAAACATAAAAATAAAATAAATATATAAACCTAATCAAAATAAATAAATAAAACATAAACAAAAAAAACCTAAACCTAAACCTAAAAATAAAAATAATAATAAATAAAAAATAAACTAAAATAAAATAAATAAAAACTTAAACTAAACTTAAAAAATAAAATACTTAAATAAAATTAAAACTAATCCTAAAATAAAAATAAAATAAACCTAAAATAAAATAAAATAAAAGCAAATAAAAATAAACCTAAAAGATGAACCTAAAATAAATAAAGAAGAAGACCTAAACCCTAAATTAAAATAAAAAACTATACCTAAAAGGATAATAATATAAACTAAACCTAAACTAAGATATACTAAACTAAAATAAATAAAACCTAAACCTAAACCTAAAATAAAGGACACCAAAACCTAAACCTAAACTAAATAAAATAAAATAAATAAATAAATAAACTAAAAATAAACTAAAACCTAAACTAAAGAACAAAATACTTAAAAATAAACCTTATGTAAAAACCTAAAACCTAAAACTCAAAAAATAAAATAAAAACCTAAACCTAAAACTAAAAATAAAAATTAAAGCCTAAACCCAGCAAAGAAAATAAAAATAGAACTAAACTAAAAAATAAACCTAAACCTAAACCTAAACCTAAACTTATAAAATAAACTAAAATAAATAAACCTATAATCAATAAACTAAACTAAATAAAGATAAAAATAAATCTAAATAAAAAAACTAAAATAAATAAAAAAAATAAACCTAAACCTACGAGTTTACTTAATTTAAAAATTTTAAAAAAAATTAAAACTAATAAAAAAACTATGAACTTTAAACCCTAAAATGAAAACCCTAAACCCTAAACCTTAAATCGTAAACCCTAAAACCTTAAAACCAAAACCTTAAATCATAAACCCTAAATCGTTAACACAAAACCCTAAACCATAAAACATAAATCCCAAATCCTAAGAAGCTCTACCAGTAAACCCTAAACTATAAATAATAACCCTAAACCCTATAACATTAATCCCAAATCCTAAACCCTAAACCCTAAACCCTAAATCCTAAAAACCTAAAAGAAAAAACCTAAACTAGATAAAACCTAAAAAGAAAATAAATAAAAAACCTAAACCGAAATAAAATAAATAAAATAAATTAAAAAAAATAAAAACCTAAACTAAAACAAAAACCTAAACCTAAAAATAAAATAAATAAAATAAAATAAAATGTAAAAACTAAACAAAAATAAAAATAAATAAAATCCTAAAATAAACTATATAATAAAATAAACCTAAAAATAAAAAAACCTAAATAAAATAAACAAAAATAATAAAATAAAATAAAATAAACATTATATAAAATCCTAAACCTAATAAATAAACCTAAAAATAAAACCCAAAATAAATAAAAAATAAAACCTAAACCCTAACCTAAAAAAGAACCTAAACCTAAAATAAAATAAAATAAATAAAATAACATAAACCTAAACCTAAACTAAAATAAACTAAACTAAAATAAGTAAAACCTAAACTTAAACCTAAAATAAATTAAACCTAAACCTAAACCTAAACTAAATAGAAAAAATAAACTAAAAAATAAAGCCTAAATATAAACCCAAAATAAAAACCTAAAACTTAAACATAAAAAATAAAATATAAACTTAAACCTAAACCTAAAAATAATAAGTAAACCTAGAAGTAAAAAATAAAACAAAATAAAACTCAACTAAAAAATATACCTAAACCTAAACCAAAACCAAAATAATAAACTAAAATAAAAAACCTAAATTAAAATAAATAAACCTAAAATAAATAAAACTACATAAAAATAGAAAATAAACTTAAATAAAAATAAAAATAAAATAAACTAAAATAAATATGAAATAAACTAAATTAACTAAATATACATAAACCTATCGGTTAACTTAATTTAAAAAAAAAAACCCTAACCCTAAATCGCAAATCCTAAACCCTAAACCCAGAAGCTAACCCTAAACCTACAACCCAAAACTCGATGCCCTAAACCCTACACCCTAAAAACCAAAAAATTAAAACCTAAACTAAATAAAACATGAAAATAAAATAAATAAATAAACTAAATAAAATAAAATAAAAACCTAAACAAAAAACTAAACCTAAACCTAAATCTAAAAATTAAATAAAATAAAAAATTTAATTAAATAAAATAAATTAAATCAAAACCCAAAATAAACTATAAGATAAAATAAACCTAAAAATAAAAAACCATAATAAAATAAAATAAACATAAAATAAAAATAAAATAAACCTAAAATAAAATAAAATAAAAACTAAATAAAAACTTCAACCTAAAAAATCAACTAAATAATAAAACTCAAAAATAAATAAAAAATAAAACCTAAACCCTAACCTAAAGAAAAACCTAAACCTAAAATAAAAAAAATTAAATAAAATTAAATAAATTTAAATCTAAACAAAAATAAATAAAACCTAAACCTAAAATTAACTAAACCTAAACCTAAACCTATACTAAATAAAGTAAAATAAACTAAAAAATAAAAGCTAAAAATAAAATAAAAATAAAACCAAAACTAAACATAATAAAATAAAATAAAACCTAAACCTAACCTAAACCTAAATATAAAAATAAAAAGTAAAACTTAAATCAAAAAAATAAAATAAAACTAAACTAAAAACTAAACTTAAACCGAAACCAAAACCAAAATAATAAACTAAAATAAAAAAATCTAAACTAAAATAAATAAACCTAAAATAAATAAACCAAAATAAATAAAAATAATAAATAAACCTAAATAAAAAGAATAAACTAAAATAAATAAAAAAATAAACTAAATAAACATAAACCTATGAGTTTACTTAATTTTAAAAAAAAAACCCTAAAACTAAATCCTAAACCCTAAATCCTAAACCTAAAAGCTAACCATAAACCTATTTCCCTAAACCGTAAAAACCAAAAATCCTAAACTTAAACTAAATAAATCTTTAAAATAAAATAAATAAATAAACTTAAACCTAATTAAAATAAATAAAATAAAATAAAGAAAACTAAACTAAAACCTAAACCAAATACTAAATCTAAAAATAAAATAAAAAAATTAAACTAAATAAAATTAAAATAAATAAGAACCTAAATTATACTATAAAATAAAATAAACCTAAAATAAAAATAAAATAACCTAAAATAAATAAAATAAAATGAAATAAAAACCTAAACCTAGAAAATAAATTTAAAAATAAAACCAAAAATAAATAAAAAATAAAAGTTAAACCTTAACCTAAAGAAAAACCTAAACATAAAATAAAAATAAAATAAACCTAAACCTAAACTAAGATAAATTAAACTAAAATAAATAAAATCCAAACCTAAACCTAAAATAAACTAAACTAAACCTAAACCTAAACCTAAATAGAATAAAATAAAATAAACTAAAAAATAAAAATTGAAACTAAACCAAAAATAAAAACCTAAAACCTAAACATAAGAAAATAAAATCAAAACCTAAACCTAAACCTCAAATTAAAAAGTAAAACCTAAAATTAAAAAATAAAACCTAAAAACTAAAAAATAAAATAAAACTCAACTAAAAAATAAACCTAAACCTAAACCAAAATAATAATAATAAACTAAAATAAAACACCAAAATGAAAAGATATAGACCTAAGTTTTGTAAATCAAAGTAAATAAAACTAAAAATAAACCTAAATAAATATAAATAATAAAATAAACTAAAATAAATAAAAAAATAAACTAAATAAACCTAAACCTATGGGTTTAATTTATTTTAAAATAAAACCCTAAACCCTAAATCCTAAATCCTAAACCCTAAACACTAAACCCTAAACCATAAACCCTAAAAACTGAAAAACCTAAACCTAAACTAAATAAAACCTGAAAATAAAATAAATAAATAAACCTAAACCTAAATAAAATAAAAGAAAAGAAAAACTAAAACTAAAACCTAAACCTAAACCTAAACCTAAAAATAAAATAAAAAATTAAACCAAACAAAAATAAAATAAATAAAAACCTAAACTAAACTATAAAATAAAATAAACTTAAAAATAAAAAACTTAATAAAATAAAAATAAATGTAAAATAAAAATAAAATAAACCTAAAATAAAATAAACAAAAATTAAATAAACACCTAAACCTAAAAAATAAATTTAAATATAAAACCAAAATTTTAAAAAAAAACCTAAACCTAAAATAAAAATAAAATAAAACTAAACCTAAACTAAAATAAACAAAACCTAAACCTAAACCTAAAATAAATTAAACTTAAACCTAAACTTAAACTAAATAAAATAAAATAAACAAAAAATAAAGTCTTAAAATAAATCAAAAATAAAAACCTAAAACCTAAACCTAAAAACATGAAATGAAAACCTAAACCTATACCTAAAAATAAAAAGTAAAACCTAAATATAAAAAATAAAATAAAAATAAAACTCAACTAAAAATAAACCTAAACCTGAACCTAAACCAAAATAATAAACTAAAATAAAAAACCTAAACTAAAATAAATAAACCTAAAATAAATAAACCAAACTAAATAAAAATAAAAAATAAACCTCTATATAAATAAAAAATAAATAAAAAAAGAAAAAAACCTAAACTTACTTGATTAGTTAATTTTTATTAAAAAAAACCCTAAACCTATAAACCCTATAAAACCTTAACCCCAAACCCTACACCCTAAACCCTAAAACCCTAAACCCTAAAGGCTAAACTAACCCTAACCCTAAAAACCCTAAACCTTATAACCTAACCCTAAACTTAAAATAAAAAACTAAAATAAAATACCTAAACTAAGATAAATATACCTAAAATAAATAAACTAAACTAAATGAAATTAAAAACAAACTTAAATAAAAATAAAAAATAAAATAAAGAAAAAATAAACTAAAATAACTAAATCAACATAAACCTACCTTTTTAATTAAGTTTAAAAAAAAAATCATAAACCGTAAACCCTAAATCCTAAATCCTAAATCCTAAACCCTAAAACTAACCCTAAACCCTAAACCATAAAACTAACCCTAAACCCTAAACCCTAAACCTTAATCCTACAACCCTAAACCCTAATAGCCTAAACCCTAAACCTTAAACCCTAAACCTTAAACCTTAAAACCATAAACCCTAAACCCTAAACCCTAAACCCTAAACCTTAAAACCTACAACCCTAAATCTTAAACCCCAAACCCTAAACCCTAAACTATAATCCCTAAACCCTAAAAACCTAACAAACTAAACCTAAATGAAATAAAATGTAAAAATAAAATAAATATAAAAACCTAACCAAAATAAAATAAAAAATAAAAAGAAATAAAAACTTAAACTAAAACATAAACCTAATAATAAAATTGAAAATAATAAATAAAAACTAAATTAAAAAAAATAAAAATAAAAATAAAAAATCTAAATAAAATAAAAGCTAAACAAAAAATAAAAAAAAACTTAAATTAAAATAAAATAAAAACTAAATAAAAACCAAAACCTAAAAAATAAACCTAAAAATAAATAAAAATTAAAACCTCAACCTAAACCTTAAACTAAAAGATAAAACTTAAACCTAAAATAAAGAAAATAAAATAAACCTAAAACTAAATTAAAATAAACTAAATTAAAATAAATAAAACCTAAACTTAAACCAAAATAAACTAAACCTAAACCCTAAACTAAATAAAATAAAATAAACTAAAAATATACCTAAACCTAAACTAAAAAATAAAACCTAGATATAAACCTAAAATAAAACCTAAACCTAAACCTAAAAAAAACAAAATAAAACTTAAACCTAATCCTAAAAATAAAAAATAAAACCTAAACTTAAAAAATAAAAAAGCATAAAACTAAATTAAAAAATAAACATAATCCTAAACTTAAACCTAAATAATAAACTAATATAAAAAAATATAAACTAAAATAAATAAAACTTAAACAAATAAATCAAACTAAATAAAAATAAAAAATAAACCTAAATAAAATAAACTAAAATATACAAAAAATAAACTAAATAAACTAAACAAACCTAAATCTACCAGTTTACTTAATTTAAAAATAAACCTAATCTAAAACTTGATTCCTAAACCAAAAACATAAACCCTACACCCTAAAACTTATAAAATAAGAAAAATTAAATAATAAAATAAAAAAATCCTAACCCTAAACCCTAAACTTTGAATCTATTACTAAACCTAAAATCCAAAACCATAAACCTATAACCCTAAACCCTAAACCCTAAACCCTAAACACTAAACCCAAAATACTAACCCTAAATCCTAAACCATAAGCCCTAAGCCCTAAAACTCTAAACTCTAAACCTTAAAACCTAAACCCTAAAATCCTAAGAACTGAAAACTAAAAAAGATAAAATAAACATAAAACTTTACTTAGAAATAAACCTAAACCTAAACCTAAAAAATATACTAAAATAAAAAACCTAAATTAAAATAAAAACACTAAACTAAATAAAAAATAAACTTAAATAAAAAAAATAATATAAACTAAAATAAATAAAAAATAAACTAAGTAAACCCTAAAATTAACCCTAAACCCTAAACCCTAAACACTAAACCTAAAACCCTAAACCCTAAACCCTAAAACCTACAACCCTAAACCCTAAACCTTAAACCCTAAACCCCAAACCCTAAATTATAAACCCAAAAAATCTTAAACTATAAACCTTAAAATAAAACCCCTAAACTAAAAAAACATCTTCTCTCTCCTATATTTCTTTAGTGCTCTAGTAAATTTTATTTCCCTATGGTGGTGCATCTCCTCCTCTTTGATTGGTGTTCAATTACCTTTGTTCATGATCTAGTCATAATTTTGCTTCCCTGTTGAGAAATCTTGAGTTTACGGCTGCTCCCGCTAAGATTTCTGACTCTTTGGGGGCTTCTGGCTTAAATCCATTATTGGCTTCAAAATCTTTCAAAGATGTTCTTGCTGGTAAGGCTAATTATGCTAGTGAGTCTCTCGAGCTTATCTTGACTTCCTTCCATGGTGTACCTACAATAATGTGTTTTAATTCAATTGGGAAAGGCTTGCGAAGCCATTTGAATTCACGTTGATGGGTAAATTGACTTTGTGTCATCCTATTTTAGATAATATTTGATCTTTCTTTCATAGCTTGAAACTCTTTGGAATTGTTTTTGTCGAATTGATTGATTCCTGCCATGTACTGATTCAACTTTCCAATGATTTGGAATACTCTCATGTTTTTTAACGATGCTCATATTTTATTTTCAATTGTTAGATGAGATTATTGAAATGGTCGTCCCTTTTTGATATTAAGAAGGAATCTTCTATTATTTTTGTTTGGATCTTTCTTCCTAATTTGCAAGTTTGCTTCATTAATTATGAATTTCTTTTTACTGTGGGTGCATTGTTCGGTCATCCTTTTCAAGTTGATCAGAAAACTACTTTAAATACCTGGCCATCTATTTCTCAAATCTTAGTCGAGTTGAACATAACTAAAAAATTTCTTAAGGAAATTTGGCTAGGATGAGAGAAATATGGATATTTGTAAAAAGTGGACTTTTAGAACTTTTTTATTTTTTATTCCCATTGCAAAATTCATGGTCATGGAGTTTCATTGCTTTATGGTTCACCCTCACCTTAAGAAACCCAAACCGTTATTAATAATTGGATCCCAATCTTAAGGTGCCCTCGATTAAATCATAACCATGCTCCTATGGACATTTCTTTTCCGAAATCGAGGGAAATTATCTTAATCCTCCCACTATTCCTATGGACAATCTTTGCGGTTCTTAAGCCAAATCAATTTTGGATGTCAATGATGTTAATAAGGATGCCTTAACATTTAATGGTCTTATATAGTTGAATGCCCCGATATTATTAATAATATTAATAATATGTTTTTAAACTTATGGATCGATTCAATCTCTAATGATTCCATTCCTGCTTCTTTTCCACCTTTAATTGAAAAACATGGATCCTAGATGAGGGCATGAATGGTGAGCAAACTAATGGAAAAGTTTATAACCCTGACTTGGGCACTTGTGCTTTAAATGGCTCTAATCCTTCTGCTGCTTCTTCATTCTAATGTTGAACTGATTTCTATTCTGACACTTTAACATAATACTGATCTGGAAGAAGGTGAAGTGGATTGCAATGATGCTTTAAATTTGCAACCTTATTCCAAAAATATCCCTAAGTAATCTCTCTCAGATGGTGATGTTATGGATATTTATAATAAGTTTCAAACTATTTTTAGAAAGAAAAATAAAACTCTTAAAATTAAACTTTCTAATTTTGCTAGAATTACTAGATCTGTCTCTTCTCCCCAAAAATAAATAGTTTCTTTCTTAATTTGGAATGTGAGAGGGATTAGCACCCTCTATATTAGAAATTAAATTAGAAATTTAGTTTGTACTCATATCATTTCCTTCTTGGCTATCTTGGAACCTTTTATTCTTCTTTATAACATTTCTTATGTTGCTATAATGATTGGCTTTTGTAATGTTTTTGCTAATTTGAGCAATAAAATTTGTATTTTTTTGGAATAATACCTATGCTCTATAGATTTTGGATGATTTTCCCAAGTTGTAAATGTTAAGATTACTTATGATAATTTTAGTTGTTTTGGTTCATTCGTTTATGCTTCTTGTAATGGAAATAGTAGACAGATTCTTTGGGAGAATCTTATTAGTTTTCTTCTTTTGTTGACGCTCATTGGTTTGTGGGTGGAGACTTTAATACTATCTCTTCTTCCTTTGAACGTGTTGGTGGTAATGCTCCAAACTTATTTTCAATGGAAGATTATAATAACATTATCCTTGATTATCATCTTATTGACATTGGCTTTACTAGGACTCAATTTACTTAGAATAATTATAGACTCTAGCAAAGGCTTGGTAGAGTTTTTTTAACCATCTGTGAATTAATCTTCTCCCTAGTACTTCTGTGGAGCACGTAAGTAGAACCATTTTGGACCATTCTCCCTTGATTATTAATGTGAATTTTAATGCTAATAAATCTTCCTCCCCTATCCCTTTTTGTTTCCAAAATATGTGGTTGATGGATGATAGATTTTTTGATGTTGTTGCTAGTAACTAGGGTGAACCTCTCCATCATGATAATTCTATTTTTGGGATGAGGAGATCGTGGTTCAAATTAAAAAGACTTAAACAATGCCTTACTAGGTGGAGTAAACATTTTTTTAGGAACCTTTTTGGAAGAAGCAGTTGTTAATGATCCTTCTAAAATTCATATGTTGGCTCATGCTAAAGATAGGTTAACATGTTTTCAAGATATGGTAGAGACCTATTGGCAACAAAAACATTCTATGAAATGGATCTCTAGTGGAGATCAAAATATTAAATATTTCTATGCCATGGTTAAAAAGAAAAATAATAATAAATCACATTCATAAAATTAAAATTAATAATGGAGTTTGGTGTTCAAATAAAAAGGAACTTATTGATTCTGCTATTTCCTTTTATAAAGAGCTTCTGAATTAAAATGTTTCTTTTAATGATATTTCTTGGCCTAAAGTTATTCCTAATCTTATTTCTAATGAGGATAATAATATGCTTTCTTCCTTACCTTCTAAGTCTAAAATTGTTGATATTTTGTAGAGTATGAATAAAGACTCTGTGGCTGGTCCAAATGGCTTAACTACCCTTTTTTTCCAAAAATGTTGGATTATCATTAAGGAGGACCTGATTAAAGCTATTCTAGATTTTTTAAGGGTAGTATCCTTCGCAAATATTTTTCTAGCACCTCCATTATTTTAAGTCCTAAAAAGACAATCCTAAAGTTTGGAGTTATTTTAGGCCGATTAGCCTTTGCTCTTTTTTTAATAAACTTATCTCTAAGATTTTGGCTAAAATATTGAGTACTTAGTTCCTAAAATTATCACCTGCAATGAAACTAGTTTTTTTAAAGGGAGATCCATTTTTGATAATGTTCTTTTAGCCCAAGAGATGATCCATGATTTAAATGCCAAAGTTCATAGTGGAAACGTGCATTTTATGCTTGACATTTCCAAAGCTTATGATAATATTGGTTTGGCTTTCCTATATAAAATTTTGGCTATATTTTGGTTCTCTAATCAATTTATTGCTTTAATTAAGAATGGGATTGAGAATTCTTGGTTTTCTATCTTCATAATGGTGAAGTGCATGGTTGTTTCTCTTCTTCTCATGGGATAAGTCAAGGGGACCCTCTTTCACCTGCCCTTTTCATTATTATTGTGGAATATCTTTCTAGATGTATTGAGTTTATGTTTAGTAGAATGCTTAACATGTACTACAGAACATTGGTGGATTTCCTATTTCACACCTTAGTTTTCCTGATGATTTCATTATATTTTCCAATGCCTCCAATCTTTACATTAAAAAATTATGTAAGTTCTTAACTCATTTTGGTAAGGAGAGTGGCTTGATAAAAGTTGTTTTATTACAAGCTCTTCTATCACTTTATCTAAGATCAATGTTATCCAAAATATTATGGGTTTTTCTCATCAAAATCTCCTTATCAAGTATCTGGGTACTCCCTTATATAGTGGAAAGAGAAGATCTTCTTTATTTGATGAAGTTATTCAAAAAATAAGTAAGAAAACTTACTCTTGGGAATTTAATTTACTTTCCTTTGGTGCTAGACTTATCCTGATCAAAAGTACCCTTTGCTCTCTGCCTATGTATCTCTAGTCTACTATTGTTTCTATTTTATTATTAAAAGGATTAATAGACTTTTAATAAATTTTTTGGGGATCTAATACATACTAAAAGATTACATTGGGCTAGTTGGAATAACTATTATGGTACTAATAATGAATGTGACTTAGGTTGCAAAACATTAGAGAATTCTATTAACTATTTTTCCTATAAAATGTGGTGGAACTTTAGAAATAAATAATATTACTGGTCAAAGTTTATGCATGCTAAGTATTATCAGGGCAAAAACCCCCTCATTTGTGCTTTAAAATTTGGGGATTCTCCTATTTGTAGAAGACTGTAGTCAAATGGAATCGAGAATTTAATTTATTGGGATGTCAATTTTGGTTCATCATTCTTTTTACAAGTGAATTGGCTTAGGCAAGGCTCTATTGATTCCCTTCTCAATACTCATTCTACTGTAGTGCTTAAGATTCATCAGTTAATTATTGATAATAAATGTGATGTGGCTCAATTGAATAACCTTTTTCCTAATGTAATTATTGTCAAAATCCTTAAAATTTGGCCTTTCCCTGATGAACCCGACCAAATTCTTTTCAAAATCTCTTATTCTGGAGATTTTATTTTTAATGATGTGTGGCATTTTATTAGACTTAAATATCAAGAGTCCTTGGTTTCTACTAAAATCTAGAATAATGGTGTCCCTACTTCATTCTCGATCTTAACTTGGTGCATTATATCCTGTGGATGCTACTCTTTTGAAAAACAGTTTCCAACTCCCCTTTAAATTTCACTATTGCTACCACATTGAAAGTGTGGATCATGTTTTTATGAATGACCCTATTATTGCTAGAATGTTGACTTGGTATGATAATATTTTTAATACTTTCCACTTTAATGGTTCATTTTCTATTATGCAACTCCTTGAAGCATGTTTCTCTCATACTTCTAAGGGTCATGTTAAAATTGTTTTAGCTATTACTATTCTTTGGTATATTTGAATTGATAGAAATGATGAAAAATATTGTAATATTCCTATGAATTATAATCATATCATTGCTAGTTCCAAATATAAAATTTTGTCTCTTTTCAAAGCCAATCTTTTTACTCACTCTAATTTTAAAGGGTACAAGTCTATGGCCTTGAAACTTGGGATTAACCTTGCTCTTGTAATGTCTCTCCGCAGAAATTATATCTTGGATTAAACCTAATTATCATTACATTAAGGTTAACATTGATGGCTCGGTTCTAATGGTTACTATGGTGGGATTTTGAGAGATCACAGTGGCAAGGCTATCTCTGCTTTTGCTACCCCTTTAGAGCCTTGTTCTGTGTTATTTGCTGAACTTAAAGGCATTCATCATGGAATTTCCATTTGTTTACAACAAGGTTTTCATAAGATTTGGTTTGAAGTTGATTCTTTCCTTCTTCTAGATTTACTTAAATCTATTGCTCACGGTAATGCTGAAGTGTTTTATTTGCTTAATCATACTTGGAGGCTTCTTGATAACCTAGATTTTTAAATTTCTCATATTTATAGGGAAGCCAACTCTTGTTCTAATTTTCTTGCCAATTTGGGGGCCAAGTTTTCTTGTTTGCAAATGTTTTCTAATGATAACATACCTCTCCTTTTAAGGGATCTTATGAATCTAAATAAAACTGGATTGCTTTATCTTAGAGGCTTTAGCTCTTCTTTCCTCTTTTGGGGCTTTGACTTTCTCTATGTTGGTGTTTTTGATTAGAATTGGTTTTCTCCTTCGCTAGTTTGTTCTTGAGTTTTCTCTTAACCTAAACCTCTTTTTTAAACTCCATTTTGATTTTTTTCCCATCATTTAGATGGGTTCAGGTTATCTTTCCAATTATTGGATGTTTGCTATAGCATTTGTTTTATGGTTTATTTTCTCTCTCACCCTGGTAGAGGTGTTTATAGCAAGTGGAGGCTATTCAGTTTTACTTGTCTTATGGTTGGTGTGGTTCTCTTTATTTGTTGGATCTCTCTATAGTTAGTTTTATTTGTTTTGGAATTTATGGTTGGCTAGTTTCTAGTGTTGCGTGGCTGTGGGTTTTTTTTCTTTCTTGGTGTTTCTCTTGTTGGTTTTGTTACCTTCCTTTGGTTCTGGCTCTTTATTCTAGTGCTTGATTTTATGAACTTTTCTAGATTATGGCTGGTTGAATTGTCACCTAGTTGTTTACTGATTAGGATGGTTATTCAATCTATTTTTTGTTGTCCATTCTCTCAAGAGTCTCACCCTTCTCACCTGCTCCTACCCTTTTGGGTTTTCCTTGTGTTGTTTGGGGTGTGGGTTTTTGGTTGGGGTGCTCATCAGAAGGTGGCTTTTGGCAACTGTGTTTTTATGGTTTTTTCTCCTACTGCTAAGAGAGATTGTGTGCCCTTGAGGACTGTTTGTTGTTTTGTTGTATCTTGGAGAACAATTTTTCTGCAGATCTTCACCCTTATTTTGTTTCTTTTCTGGATGAGTGTGAAGATGGATGCTACTGGATTGTTATATCTTATGAATATGGGGAGCTCCTCCTGTATTACTGACGTTTTGGTTTTGATTTTTGTTCTGAATGGGAAGGTTGAAAACTATTGGTCAGATGTTTTTTGGACTTGTGTGTTGCTAGCTATTGGGTTTTCTTATTTTTTGCAACTATTTTGTTTATTGCATTATTTTGGTCCTAAAGGGCTTTTATTTTTCTAGCATTGGCTGTTGTCTCTATCTATTTGGACTGGATTCTCCTTACCTTGGATTAGGATTGGTGGCTGCTACTTGAGGTTATCCCTTGGAATATTTCCAATGTATGTGGATGACTTCTATCTTTCTTGATGGTTCTCTTTGATGTTTTAAATCCTTGGTCGTCTTGGTGGCTTGCTGGGTGGCCTACCATGCAGGCTACTTGGATTGGTTGCTCTTGCTGGCTTGGTTTGTTTAAAGAGTATTTACTTGATTATAATTTTCCTGATCGTTTGGAGACTATGTTGGGAACTGTCTGCTTAGCTTCCCATTCTTCTCTTCAAGTTTCTTCCTGTTAGGATTTTTAGTTCTAGGCTGTGACTGAACCTCTCCCCTTTCTTATTTTGATGGTTGCCTTACTACCTAACCTTCTTGTTGTTAGTCTTACTATCACTCTGGGTATTATTTCTTCTAGATCTTTGCATATCTTTTTAATGGATGAACTTATCATCTATGTGTTTCCTTTTGACTTTGTTTTATCTCCGTTTAGTGCTTTTTCCCATATTTTGAGGTTTGCCCCTAGTGACTTTATTAGCAATTCTTGGTGGTGGCTTTGGTTATGCTCCCTCTGGACTAGTACTATCCTAATGATTTACCCTCTGATCTATTATACGGAGCTTAATATCTATGAGTGCTGGGTGTTTGTAAGTTATATTTATTGTTTGAAGTTTTATGCAAGTTCGTGCGATGATCTTCATTGGATAAGGTGCTACAAGCGGTATGCTGGCAATGATGGCCTTGATGTTTCCCAATCTTTCTTCTTTTGGCTGGTAGAGCTATATGTAATTGTAACCCTTCACTTGAAGTATGGATGCTTACATATGGTGTTGCTCATTGAGACGATTATAATTGAGCCTAAGCCTTTTATTTATCATATTATTTATATCTGCTATTACTCTTTATGCTTGATTAAGTAATTCATTATCTGTACTCAGCACTTTAAAAGCATGTTGCAGATCTCTATTACAGGTTGGGAGAATATTACTGCTGGATTGAGCTGGTTTCAAAAGGAGCAGAGGATGTTTGTTGCTGATTTTATGGAATTTCTTTTATGGACCTATGTTTCTATTTTTCTTAGCTTACTTTCTTTAACTATTGTACTAGTTAGAGATTTTCCCCCTCTAAGGACTATACCTTTTCTGGCAATAAAATTTCCCTAATTACCCTAAAAAAATCCTAAACCCTAAACCCTACTCTAGAATCCCTAAACCCTAAAAACCTAAAAACATAAACCTAAACTAAATAAAACCTAAAAATAAAAAAAATAAAAAACTAAACCTAAATAAAATAAAATAAAATAAAAATGTAAACTAAAACCTAAACCTAAACCTAAAAATAAAATAAAATAAAAAATAAAACTTAAATTAAAATAAAATAAATAAAAATTGAAACTAAACTAAAAAAAAACAAATTAAAGCTTAATGAAATAAAATAAAATGAAAAATAAAAATAAAATAAACCTAAATAAAATAAATTAAAAACTTAATCAAAACATAAACCTAAAAAATAAACCTAAAAAATAAAACCTAAACCTTAAACTAGAAAAAAAAAACTTAAACATAAAATAAACATAAACCTAAACAAAAATAAACTAAATTATAATAAATAAAACCAAAACCTAAACCAAAATTAAACTAAACCTAAACACTAAACTAAATAAAATAAAACAAACTAAAAATAAACCTAAACTAAAAAATAAAACCTAAAAATAAACCTAAAATAAAATCCTACAACCTAAACCAAGAAAAATAAATTAAAATCCTAAACCTAAACCTAAAAATAAAAAATAAAACCCAAACCTAAAAAATAAAATAAAAATAAAACTAAACTAAAAAATAAACATAAACCTAAACCTAAACCTAAAAAAAATACTAAAATAAATAAAAATAAAAAGAAACTTAAAGAAAATAAAAAAAATAAACTAAAATAAATAAATAAAACTAAAAAAACTAAAAAAAACCTAAACCTACTAGTTTACTTAATTTTTTTAAAAAACCCCTAAACCTTAAACCCTAAACCCTAATTCCATAACCCTAAACCCTAACCCTAAACCCTAAAGCTAACCTTAAACCTTGAACCCAAAACCTATAACCCTGCACCCTAAACGCTAAACATTAAAAAACCGTAAACTCTAAACCCAAATTCCTAAACTTACTCTAAACCCTAAACCCTAAATCCTAAACCCTAAAATCCTGAACCCTAAACCCTAAATAAACCCTAAGCCATAGTAGTAAACCCTAAAACCTGCTAATAAAAACCTAAACCCTAAAAACCCTAAACCCTAAAGCATAAACGTTAAACCCTAAACCCTAAACCCTAAACCCTAACCCTAAACCTTAAACCCTAAAACCCTATATGCTAAAACCCTAAACCCTAAACCTTAAACCGTAAACCCTAAACCATAAACCTTAAAAACCTAAAAACCTAAAAAACTAAACCTATTTTCTAATTTTCGATTTAGGTTTAGGTTTTTATTTTATTTTTTTAGTTTAGATTTTTGGTTTTTATTATAGGTTTTATTTTTAGTTTAGATTTAGATTTATTTTAGCCATTTTATGTTATTTAGTTTATGGTTTAGGTTTATGTTTAATTTCTTTTCGCTTAGTTTAATTTAGCTTAGGTTTAGGTTTATTTTATTTTGTTTATTTTATTTTAGGTTTTTAGTTTTAGTGTTTAGGTTTTATTTTAATTTATTTTTAGGTTTATTTTTAGGTTTAAGTTTTATTTAGTTTTTATTTTATTTTTTATCTTATGCTTAGTTTTATTTTATTTAGGTTTTTATTCATAGGTTTATTTTATTTTTAATTTAGTTTAGGTTTTAATTTTATTTTAATTTATTTTATTAGTTTATTATTTTTTAAGTTTAGGTTTAGTTAGTTTAGGTTTTATTTTATTTTATTTTTTTTTATTTGGTTTATTTATTTATTTTTTTATTTTTTAGGTTATAGTTTGTTAGGTTTCAGGTTTAGGATTTACGATTTAGGTTTAGGTTTAGGTTTAGGATTTTAAGGTTTAGGGTTTTAGGCTTTAACATTTGGGTCAGTTTGGGTTTAGGTTGTGGGTTTAGGTTTGTAGTTTGTGGTTAGGATTAGTAGTTTAGGTTTAGGGTTTATGGTTTTTAGGGTTTTGGGTTAGTTTAGGGTTTTAGGGATTAGGATTAGTTTAGGATTTACGGTTTAATGTTTTAGGGTTTAGGATTTAGGGTTTAGGGTTATGGTTAGAGTTTAGGGTTTAGAGTTTAGGGTTTAGGGTTTTTTAGGATTTAGGATTTAGGGTTATTTTTTTGAATGGCTAATTGGATCCATATATTTAATTGAATAAATAAAAGTTAAAAGATAGAACAATATTAGATCATTTTAAGTAACCAATAAGGTTTTGTATTACATAAAATATAGTAGTTCTCAAATATCACTGATATTCAAGAGAACCTCATCAAAAGGGAGCCTCAAACCATGCTTTGTGTTTCCACTTTCAATCAAAAGACTGATTAATCCATCTTCAGGTATATCGATTAACTCATAATCAGTATGAGTAACATACGAAACATCATAGTTATGAGAAGAAGGGACAGCGTCCTCAAGCTTCTTACAAGTAAATATGTTAATTGAAACAAAGTGACGCTTTGCTTGTCCATGATATACACATTCTTCCACATGATTCCTGTCAGCTGCAGAAAAATTAGAATTATTATCAGAAGTTCTCATGCCATTTGGTATCGAGTTAGAACCATCAGTTGAGGAAGGATTTAGCTGAACTGTTATTCTTAAAGGGTTTAGCCTCTAACTTAAAATAGCTTCATGCAATTCATCAGCATTATCTAGAGCCACCACATCGCCATCTTCACCAGTATATGTAAGGACTTGAACGCATCTTTCTTGAACTCAAGAGATTTGATAGTTTGGTCCGAGTTTATTCATGTCATATTCAATGATCATGAACTATCGATGGACGCACATAATCAATCGCTTGAAAGTAATGCCATATTTTATTTGAATATATCGGGAGAGGGAGACAATGAGCGTCGCTTTAGTTGATGAACATTAGGTACTAGCAGTAGGAAGATAAGAAGTCGACTAGTCTCGCGACATCAACTGATGGTCAAGGGCCGGATAGGAATGAAGTTATTTTAGGAAAAGGACGACGTAGCTAAAAAAAGTCGATGAATGCCTAATATGAATGCCAGGCTATAGATTTCAATTCTCTTTCTTTTCTCTTTGATGGTCGTAGGCTTCGTGGTGAACAGATGTCAGAAGAGTTGGAAATGAAAGATGGAGATGAAATTGATGTTATGCTTCACCAAACAGGCAAAAGTGTGAATGATAGTAACTCTCTATAGTAGATGTAATGTTCTTAAAAATATTTCTTTGATTTTCACGTATTAGTTGTGGTTGTGGCATTGGATAAAGTCTATACATGTGTTTGCTCTTCTTTGAAATAAATGTTTGGCATATTATCTGCATGATTATCTAAAAAAATTATTACATTCCAACCTGAATTTCTTCATTTGACTCGTGGATTGCAGGAAAGGAACTCTATTGTCATTTTCTTCTTCATTTTTTTATTGAGAGTTAAAAAAGCCTTATGAGTTTGGAACTGCAGATGATGACCTAACATTGCTTAAATAATATAGAGTGATTAAGAAAGTTATGGATGGTGGAGATATATGTGGAACACCTTGAGAGTGCATAACTATAGGTTGAAAAGACTTTTGGTCATTTGGGAGGAAGGTACACATCCCAATCGAGGAGAACGCCTTCTAAAATTTTCTCTAGTATGTATCTTAAGAGGAGCTTAAGTTAAGTTGGAATTCCTCTTACAACATAGTGGAGTGGAAAAGGCAACTTGGATAGGAGAACACACACCTATTTCTCTCTTTCTCAAAGAAGATATCTAGAAATTTTTTTACAATAACCGGCAATCATGAATGCATAATAATAATAATAATAATAATAATAATAATAATAATAATAATAATAATAAGATTAAAGATGAAAAAGAAGGAGAAGATAGAAGAAGAAGATGATGATGAAGAAGAAGAAGAAGAAGAAGAAGAAGAAGAAGAAGAAGAAGTTACGTCTTGGATTTAGATTTCTTTAGCTTTTAATTTTTTTTTATTTAGGATTTAGGATTTTTTATTTAAATTTATTTAGATTTAGATTTATTTTAGATTTAGATTTATTTTTTTAATTTTTTTTAAATGTAGATTTAAATTTTAGATTTTTTTAGGATTTAGATTTAGATTTAGATTTATTTATTTAGATTTTAAGATTTAGATTTAGATTTTTTTTTATGATTTAGATTTTAGATTTGGATTTAGATTTTTTTAAATTTAGATTTTTTTAGATTTAGATTTATTTATTTATTTAGATTTAGATTTATTTTGATTTAAATTTAGATTTAGATTTAGATTTTAGATTTATTTTTATTTATTTAGATTTAGATTTGGATTTTTTTTAGATTTAGATTTAGATTTATTTAGTTTTAGATTTAGATTTACTTAGATTTGATTTAGAATTTAGGATTTAGGTTGTAGGTTTAGGATTGGTTTTATGTTTTATGGTTTATGATTTATAGTTTAGGATTTAATATGAGAGACTATGAGCTCAACAGCCTGCTTTGCCACCACCTCTTCAACCTCCTCCATCATAGCCACGCATAAACCACCATTTTCACCACCTCAGGAACCTACCCAACAGCGGTATTCATATCCATTGCTAGGAAGCTAATTTCCACCTACTTGCCGATAGATTGAATAAGCCATATTCATTCAAGAGGGAGATAGTTAGAAAATTCTTTAAGAATTTCTTAAAGAAACTTGACTCTTAGTTACCAGAGCCTATGAGGCTAGAGTAGGGCAAGAGAGATGATCCTAGCTATTTTCATTACCATCGCATGTTAGGCCATGTCTCAAAGGATTGTATCACTTTTAAGGCCTAGCTTGAGCGCAGCTAGAAGTTGAGAGCCATATTTATCCCTAAGGAATACTTATTAGAACAACCATCTAGTTCTGTTAGAGTAATCCATGGGGATACTTGCAATCCTCTTAAGACCAAAGAAGGTTTTATAAATCTCCCTATCCCAAACCTCTAAGAAGATCATTTCAAAGATCAAGAAGCTTTCCTAGGAGGCACCTAAAGTAGCTCAAACCTCCAACACCAAGGAAAGTTTGCTAGTTGTAAAGGATAACTTAAGGAAGGTGACAGCCTAGCAGCAATAGCAGCTCACCATACTTGCTCGGGATAGTCCAGTAGCATAGCCATGATCCGAGTTCAATACTCCCTCCACTGTTTCATGTACCACCTCTTCTGCTAGCTCCTCTTCTACTGACAGGAGCGTTGAATCTACGGGTAAGGGAATTAAATCCCGTACTCTGCTTACTTTACTTGATTTCTATGATGTTTCTTCACCCAAAAAGGAATTAATTAAGAAAGCTGATCTACTTAGATATTGTCTACTTCTGATGCTCTTGATTTTAATTCTATTGAAAGCTCTCTGAGTCTAAATAAAAAATAATAGCTCTAGTAGTTTCGATCCTTACCTTTTTGATTCAGAGTTAGACTATCCTTCTCTCTTGAGAAGGTTGGTTAGATGTCAGCTTTGATCGAAGTCTCACCTTTGGTGCTCAGGAAGCTTGGGAGATGATTCATTCTTGCTTGATGAGGCCTAGAGAAGGAGTGTGCAAAGTTAATCTAAGTTTGATGGATAAATGGGCAAGTTTGGTCATAAATAAGAGTGTCCTATTATGGGATAGATGAGAATGGCATTTTTTGATCGAGGAATAAGTTTGGGAGCTTAGGCAATGGCTCTAGCAGCTCATCTTGGGTAGCTAAGGCTCTGAGGAATGATTTTTGTGTGTGTTTGAGTGGAAATGAGGGGGTGTATGCCCCCCTTCATTTTGATCAGACGGTGGGATCGGGTTTGGCTTCTAGTAGCTGTCCGACCATGTCGTGGAGTGGGTGTGGAGGAGGTGAGTTGGCTCGGCTTGGTTGGTTGAAGGTGCGGAGGTGGTTGCCATGGAGGAATCATGGGTGTCCTATGGGTTTCAAATGCTTGAAAGGGGAGGGAGAGGTGATTTCACCTCCCATGTGTCATGGCCGACCCAACCTTTCCTTGGATTAGGTTGGGCAGTGACCTTGGTGCCTAGCTCGACCATTGGGAGAGTAGCAAGTGTCCAAAGAATTGAAATGACCAGTTACATGGGTGATTTATCTCATGTGATTCCCTTGATCTAAGGATAGAATGATCATTTGGCATTGGATTTGATTTGGGAAGATTGGAAATGAGCCAAAAGTGGCTTAGCCCAAATTTCAAGGTAATTGGAGTTGACTTGGTTAAGTTTAGCTCAATTTGACTCATTTAGGTCAAATTGGGTTAGGTTGGGTCAAGTTTACCAATTAGTCAAATTGGGTCAAACCAAGGGTTAGGACAAGTTCATATGATCATTTGGGATGTTTTGGTTTAATTGGTTTTGTTTATTTTGGCTTAGATTTGATTTTTGGCTCATTTGAATTCATTTGGGTCAAATGGGTTAAGTTGACCAATTTAACCAAATTGGCAATTGGCTTGGGTTGAGTGTTGGTATGAGTTTTGTTGACCAATTTAAGATGATTGTAGGCTTTGGTTTCAATAATTTAGATTTGGTTTTGATTTATGACAACTTGAACCTTTAGGTCAATTTGTGCTAAGTAGGTCAATTGGGTTCAATTGGGTCCAATCATAGCTTTGGTCAAGTTCAACAATTAATTTGGGATTAACTTCGCCATTAGTTGCAATCAATTTGGTTTATATTTATTTGACCCAATTTGATCTTTTAGGTCAATTTAGATCAACTTGGGTCAAGAGGGCCAATTGGGTTTCATTTGACTCAATCGAAGGTTAAGTCATTGGGTTTCATTTGACTCAATTGAAGGTTAAGTCATATTCAAATATTGATTTTGATTTTATATGAATCATTGGTTTCAAGGGATTTGTCTTAGGTTGCAATTTAGCTTGTTTGGGTTCATATGGGTTATTGACTTGGTCAAATGACCAAGTTAACTTGGTTTGACCTAATTTATGATAATTGATCAACCTGGGGTGATCGATAATCATGATGGGAGGTTTTTATAGGCTTGGTTCAATCCAATTTGGGTAGAATTAGAACTTGGCTCAAATAAGGCAAAATGGCAACTTTGGGTCAAGTGGACCAATTGGGTTTAGTTGGCTTGATTTTGGGTTGTGTTTGATTTAGATGAGTTTATATATGGATTTGGGATTGATATATAAATTAAATTACAATTGGTTTGGGTTCAAATGGGTTTTAGATCATTTGAACATTTCAAGTCAAAAGGGTTAAATTGGGTTTGACTTGGGTTGATTTTGGTTTGGCTTGATGATTGTAGATTTCATGTAAATTTTTGAATATGATTGAAGGTATGATTGATTCATGTGAAAATCAATTGAATTTGGGTTTTGGAATGAAGGAATTTGGCTAAGTCCATGGAGCTATTAGATTTGGATTTTGAATTGCTTTGAATTAGTTTTAATGATTTAAATGTATATTTTACTTAAACTTGTAAAGATGATTAAAAATATGATTGATTGTGAGAAAATTAATTGAGCTTGAATTGATCTCGATTAATATTCGGTTAAGTCCATGGGATAGGTCATATGGCTTAAGAAGGGTTTTTATGTAATTTGATTTAGTTTGATTTAGCTTTGATCATTTGAATGTAGATTTGATTTATATTTAGGAATATGATTGAAGATATGAATTGATTATGATAAAATCAATTAATTTTGGATTAATTTGGATTAAGACTTGGCTAAGTCCATAGGATAGGTCATATGGCTTAGGAAGGGTTTCATGTTTGGATTTGATCATGGGCATCAATCATTTGGTTTTGGAATTTGGGATTGGATTTAGATTTGAATTTGATGTTTGAACTGAACTTGAGGTTTTGTTTGAGAAGGTGAACATGGATTGGATTTGGGTTGTAGGGTAGGTGGATTATCCTAATCCTTAAGGCATAACCTAATCCTATGGTTAACCCTTCTAAGTCTTTAGGCTTAGGTTAAGTGTTTAACTAATTGTTAGAAGTGTCTTATGACTAGGAAAGTCTCGTGTCTAGAAGACTAAGTATAAGATGGGAAGAATAAATCACTCCAAAGTGAGGTCAACAGGCCTTAGGCTCCATAGTGTTGCCCTTGGATATAAATAATTGGAAGAATGAAGCTATATTTCACATTATAGACTCGGATACATCTTTCAACACTTTGCTTAGGAGACCATGGATACATGAGAATAACATAGTTCCATCCTCTCTACATCAGCCTATGAAATTTGTGAGATGTGGGATTGTCTACTATGTCAAAGGAGATTTCAAGCCATTTACCATTCACGAGGTCGGCAAATATGAGGATGCTGCTTGCTACCTCCCTCAAAATCAACAAGTATATTCTCACAAACTTGGCGAAAGTTTAAAAATAAAAGAAAAAGAAAAGTAAAGAGAAAAGGAAAGCGAAAAATAAAAAGAAAAGAAAAGAGAAAATGAAAATGAAAATAAAAGGAAGCAAAAATAGACTTGGAGGGGGAAGTGGAGCCTGACATTAAATTCAACCCATAGTTCGCTACTACATTCATTCATATGGGTAGGATGACCTGACCTCCACTAGGCAGAGGAAGAGGCTAGTTCAGAGGCAATCTTAGGGGTGGAAAACCTCCTTATTTGCCACCTACCAGAAGATATGTCCCAGCTACCAGGAGTATACCTGCTATCCATATAGACTTAGAATCTAGTTCATAGGATAAGTCTTATATGATTAGCACACCAGCCATCTCTTCTCAGCAGTAGATTCCCTTGGAGGTGACACTTGAGCCAGATAGCAATGAAGGCTAGGGCTCCAAAGTAGAAGTGTATCCATGTCTATATGTGAAACAATTAGGCATGGGTTGGGAAACTTAGCTTTAATTCTACTTTCCTCTCAAAAAGCTAAGGGTTTGGTAGTTAAGGAAGCTCTTAAGTCATCCATAGGTGTGAAGACTCAAAGGTTCTTTTTGGGAGCATCATCCTCAAGTAAAGAAGTTGTTGTACAACTTGAGGATGATTCATATAAAGATTTAATGGAATTATGTTTTGATTGGTACTTGCCTTGTGTTCAAAATTTAGCAAAGAAAGGGTTAGTCCCATATACTTGGTCAAAGCATATGTCAGACTACTTCGAAAGAAAATGGAAGAATAAATGCAAAAGCTCTCCATCAAGACTGCGATTATGATTTGGTATAGTGGGTGTAGTTGATGATGATAATTACTCATTAGTCACCAATCATTTGAAATCGATAGGTTCTTTTCAAATCACATTGACTCATATGAGGAGCTGTGCTTAGAAACTTCAGATGATTCAAATGATTTTGACGTCAAAGATGCACCGCCAAAGTTTGAAGAAGATATCAAGTCAACCATTGACGAGCTCAAGAAAATAAACTTAGGAACTGAAGAAGATCCATGCCCAACATACATCAGTTCTTTATTGAATGAAATTGAAACTAATGACGTAGTTAGGCTATTGACTGAGTTTAATGACTGCTTTGCATGGAGTTATGAAGAGATGCTTGGATTGGCTCCTGACATAGTGGTCCATAAACTAGTAATAGAGCCTACTGCTAACTCTATCAAGCAAGCTTCTAGATGCATGCGATTAGACATAGAACAATAGGTTATTTATGAAGCTAAGAAACTGATCGATACTAGATTCATTCGGGAAGAAAAATACCTTAGATGGTTATCCAACATCATCCTAGTTTAGAAAAAGAATGGCCAAATTCACATATGCTTAAATTTTAGGGATTTAAATAAGGCATGCCCAAAAGATGAATTTCCACTACCAATCTTAGAGTTGATGGTAGACATTGCATCATCTCATGTTGTCTTCACTTTTATGAATGGCTCATCTAGATATAAACAAATAAAGATGGCCCTGAAGATGAAAGAAACACTACTTTTAGAACCCCTGAATGGAATCTATTGTTATAAGGTCATGCCTTTCAGCCTTAAAAATGTTGGTGATATATACCAGTGGGCTATGACTTGAATTTTCGATAAACTCATTCATCATCAAGTCTAGTGTTATGTCAATGATCTCGTGGTCAAAAGTAGAGAAAGGGAAGACCATCTCTTTGACTTGAGAGTAGTTTTCAAACATTTAAGATAATTTAACCTCAAAATGAACCCCTTGAAGTGTGCATTCGGAGTAGCTTTAGGGAAATTCCTTGGGTTTGTTGTCCAACACTAGGGAATCGAAATAGATCTAGAGAAGATCAAGGAGATATTAGAAATGCCACCCCTAAAATTTTAACTCAACTAAGACACTCAAGGCTGTATCTTTTAAGACACTATCTTCAATATCTTGATGACAATGCTTTGAAGACATCATTCTGAAAGCATCCCATTTTTTACTATTAAGTTAAATGACTTTGGTGCTATTTGGCCCAAGCCAATGATGAAAGGAAGGAAAACACACTTTACCTCACCATTATCCACCCCTGAGAAGCATCCATTGAGAAGCATCTTTTAATCCCAAAAGCTATATCACTACATGCTCCCTCATTGTGAACTTAATCTTTAGAATGGTCAATGGTTCATCCTCCTTTGACATTACCTTTCATGAGGTGAAAGGACTAGTGGATTTAGACACCCACTTCCTCACTCTCTCTCGCTACTTATGATCTCCCCGATAAAAAAATCATAAACTTAGGGGATACTAGCATTCACCATTAGAAGATGTACTTTGACAGAGCAGTTTCCTCTTAAAGAGGAGAAGAACCATAATCTACTATTCTAGGAAAGGCAGGGGTAGAAATCATTGTCTTAACTTCGGACAGCGATGTGATGAGATTCTCATATCATCTATCCAATCCTTGCACAACCAATGAAGTTGAATATGAGGCTCTGATTTCTGGTCTGGAGTTAGCCATTATTCTAAGCATCCATAACATCAACATCTTTGTAGATTCTAAGCTAGTTATCAACCGAATCGTTGGGTCTTATGAGGTTATGAAGCCTAAGCTATATCACTACCACAAGTACACTATGGAGTTGTTGGCCAAAGTCCTAGATGTTACCATTTATAAGATTCCTCAAGGAGACAACACCATAGCGTATGCTTTAGCCAAGCTTGCCAAGGAGTTGGCATGTTTAGAGGATGAGTCCATATCAATAACGGTCCAAAAATAGACAAGTCTTATCCCTTATTAATATTGAACTCATCAAAAAGTACTCTCTTGAAGGGGAGGTTGCCATTACCAAGAAGGATGAGGAGTTAGATTGGAGGAAACCTTTCATGGATTATTTAAAGGCAAACTACCTCAAGGGAAGTCCCAAGCCCATCAGATTAAGTAGAGAACACTTTCCTTTACTCTTATGGATGGTGTCTTGTACCGATGGTCATTTTATCATATGTGATTACATTATTTAGACAAGCACGAAGCTCATAAGATCGTGACCGAGGTAAACTTAAGATTATGTGGAGCCAACCAATCTGTCTAAAGATAAAAGCCAATATCAAGAGACTAGGATACTATTGGTCATCGATAATAAAGGATTGCATGGATACGGCTAGGTGATGCCACCAATGTCAAATACATGGTGTGGTCCTACACCAACTACCTAACATTCTACATCTTACATTGGCCTTATGGCCCTTCGAGTGTTGGGGTGCCAACATAGTTGGTGTGATTAATCCTTCTTCTTCCAAGGGGTCATTAGTTCATCTGAGCTGTTACTGAGTACTTTTCAAAATGGTTCAACACGATTTCACTCAGAGAGGTCATAGCTTAGCCTGTGTTCCAATTTTTTAGGAACCATATCGTATATAGGTTTGGAGTGCCTTGAAAAATTATATATGATAATGGTACTGCATTCAAGAGCGATAAAATCAACAACTATGCCCAGAGACACAACATAGATTGGAGATATTCTACCATCAACTACTCGAGAGAAAATGGCTTAGCAGAAGCCTTCAATAAAACTCTCATCCAAATACTGAAGAAGACACTCGACAATAATAAGTGATAGTGGCATGAGCAGTTAGTTGAAGCCTTGTGGGCCTATTGCACCACATATAGAACTCCAACTCAGTCTACTACTTAGTGTATGGGTCCAAAGCCGTTCTACCATTAGAAGTCCAACTCCCATCATTAATAATAGTTGTGGGTAGCAAGATCATAACAAAGCAGAATGCTAAGTTGCGAATAGAAGAGCTCGAAGGTTTGGAAGAGAGATGGCTACAGGCATGCAAAAACCTCAAGTTGTACAAAGCTAAAATAATTCAAGCTTATAAGAAGTTGGTCCGTACTAGAGCTTTTCAAGTACCAGAGCTTATTTGAGCTATAAGGAGACTGATTGTTACCTGTCGTAAGATGTGAGGCAAGTTTGCACCCATATGGGAAGGCCCTTTTTCCATAGAGAAGTCTTACTAAGGAGTATCTTATCAACTTATTAATCATAAGGGAGAGAGCCCAATGCTTCTAATCAATAGGCTCTACTTAAAGAAATATTATAAATTATGTTTGAAAATAATTATCATCAATGAAAATTCCATTTTGAATTCAATCTCTTCCATGTTGAAAGTATTCTTGTTTGTGAATCCACCATGATATGTTTAGGGTAGGTCTAAGTGGCTTAAGTGGCATCCTATCCTTCATTGACACAACACAAACACAAACTACACACAAACAAATAAAATAAACACATCTTTTACCTTGAGCTACTCTGAGTTGGGATAACGCCTCCAACGGCTCTCACTCAATAGCTAGTCTAGGTCGGGCTGACGTGCTACCCTGCTAGTGTGTCACCCCAATGGTCTTCTTGCTTTGGAGGATGTTAGTATACTATGCTTTTCTTCCTTACTTGACCACTGCACACCGATGAGCGCCTTGTTAGTTTGGTATACCTTACTATGTGGCCGGTAAGCTACCCCATGTTGGCTTCAATTAATAGGATGTGAGTCTATTATGCTTTCTTCTTAGATTAGCCTTCATGCACGACTAGGTATATTTTGAGGTTTAGGATAAGTCCCCTAGAAGCTCCTTCCCTCCTGACTACTTCAAGTCTGGGTCCAGTCCCTCCTCTGGGTTCCCGGCTTAGTAGTCGCTTTAGGTCAGATAACATTTATCCCGTTGACGACAGACTATCCTGATGATTAGTTTCACTTGGAAATTTGTAAGCCTACATGTTTACATTCCAAATTGATCATCTGACACTGATGGGCACCTTATTTTGGTTGGTTCTTACTATGCTAATGGATACACCACTCATGCTGATGGATACACCTTAGGTTGGTTGGTTCTCGCACCTTAGGATACACCACTCATGACAGATGTAAGTCAGCTATGCTTGCTCTTTGAGTTGGCTAGCGTACACCTATAAGCTTTCCTTTCTAGCACTCAAGATAACACCCCCAGTAGCACCTCTCTTATGGGCACTATATTTGGATCACGTCCTTTGCAACCCCATTTAGACACTACCCGAGTTACTATCAGATTGGATAATTCCCCTTTCCTAATAATGTGGTTGGAGATTCAACTTTATGGATGTGAAGATTCTTCTTTGTTCCAGTAAATCTGAGATAGGACAAGGTCGACATAGCCCTTTCTCAGTGTGGTCCGTCACACACAAATAGGGTCCATGTAAACATATAAATAAAAAATATATTCACTTTTGGACTGGGAGGACACCCATAGCGATACCTTTTCCCAAGAAGGCATACTATCTTTAGGGCAGTGTCAGCAAAACTCCCTATAAGAATTGTCTGCCTACTCTTGAGTTGATATAAGTTCCTAGCGGCATTCACTCAGTAGTCACCCCTATGTCAAGTTCAATTTGTTGTTCTACCCATAGGTCACCCCAGGATTGTTCCCTACTTTAGAAAATATAAGTCTGCTACGCCTTCTTCCTAGCACAGTCATTGCACACTGAAAGGCAACCCCTTAGGTTGGCTAAGTCTACCCCACGACCAGTAGACTATTCATTTGGATTTGTAAATCTGAGATAGGACAAGTATGATATAGCCCCTTCTCAGTGAGTCCATCGCACACCGACATGGTCCATAAATTAAATCTATCAAATTTGACTAAGCTTACATCCTTAGTCGATATGCCCTCAATTCAAAATCAAACTAAACCAAACAAACCATATCAAATCACATGAAATTAAGATAAAATTAACTCTGACTACTTTTGAGTTGACATAAGTCCCCAGCAACATTCGCTCAATAGTTGGTCTAGGTCAGGTCCAATTCGTTATGCATCCAATAGGTCGACCCAACAGTTGTTCCTCTCTTTGGAAGATGTATGTCTGCCACACCTTCTTCTTAGCACAACTGTTGCATACCGAAAGGCAACCCCTTAGGTTGGTTAGCTCTATCCCATAGACGGTAGACTATCCATTTGGATTTATAAATCTAAGGTAGGTCAAGGGTGATATAGCCCCTTATTAGTGGGTCCATCATACATCGACTTGATCCATACATTAACTCAGATTAAATTAAATCCAATCTGATTTTTCTCGCTGGAGTTAAAACACACCCTTCTCTCTAGTGGAGCCCCAAATAATATATAAACAAGTCAAGCAAACAAATCAAATTCAAAACCAACCTCCATAGTGGAGCCAAATTAAACCAACTCCCCTAGCAGAGTCTAAATCTAAGAAATCCAACCAAACTTGTATTCCTAGCAGATACTTCTCCAAAAAATTCTATGAAATCAAACTCAAATCCCAATAGATAGCTTTGAACCTTTTTCCCTAGTGGAAGGTTCATATACCCGATCCCCAGCAAACTCGAGCCCATATCTCTAGTAGATATGCCTCCAAAACAATTTAAATAAAATAAAATAATAGTCAATTCGATCTTAATCCCCAGTGGATTATAGATTCTTATCCCCAATGGATCTCCTTTCAATAAATCATATAATCAAATCAATTCAAACCTTATCCCGAATATTTTCTTCTTCTAAGCCCTTGAAATAGAACCCTCACATGTGATGTCTAATGCATGTGATCCCTTAGCGAATCTCCCTCCATGTCCTTGACATGGAATTCTCATCAAATCTTTTTTTTTATCTTATGCACACTTTTAATACTTCAACCAAAAGCATAACAATGTATTCATTAAAATTATATCATCTTACATTGTAATCAACATTTAATGATTTGTGATGGTGCATGCTCAAAGTAACTATACAATATCATGTAAAACATATTATAGTGTGAATTAACACACTATATTATATTATAATATATGATGTTATATTATAATTTGCTATGATATAATATATTATCTAACATTACAACTCATTAAAATCACTTAAAAGGAACAAATAATAAAATTTTCTCAAAATATGAATAATGTTTATTTTGGATGTAAAATTATCATTTTTCTATTAGAAATGGTACAAATATCATAATTTTGGTGTTGCTTCTTGGTGCGTGCCATGAATTTGGCCAAAATTTTCCATCTCAACCTTCAAATTAACATTTTTGTGAGTTTTGACCCAATGTATTACAACAAAAGTGAAACATACTAAAATGTGCAATAACATTTAGTAACACACCACCACATTCATATATATGTAAAGTTATATTGTTATGTACATTATATTTTAATATGCTTTCATATAATATATTATCTTACATTACACCTTAAAATGAATCACTTTAAGCAAAAAAAGTAATAAAATTTTGTTGAAAAATTAACATTTATTTTAGATGCAAAATTCCATTCTTTTGATTAAATGACACACCATAGCACACCGCCAATGATATTCCCTAAAGCTTTCCTTAAAATTGGCCAAATCCCATAATCTCAGCCTATAAGTCAGTATTTTTATGAATTATAATAGTACAAACTCTACTGCATCGTACTATAACAAACTAAAATATGCTAAAAAATAAGTAGTAATACATAATAGTATGCTATAACGCATGATGCTACACTATTTTATGGAATCTTATATTATAATACACTATAACATATTATATTATATTATATTATAATGTATTGTATATCACATCACAAGGGATTGCTTAAGATAAAAAATTATAATATTAGTCTAAATAATTAAAACCTATATATTTTATTCTTATCACTTACATATTTTAAATTGAAATAATATATTATGATGCCATGCTCTACTATGAATTTGGCCAAACTCCACCATTTTAAAGTCTAAATAAACATTTTTATAAATAATGCTAGTGTAGGCTTGTCTTCATGATTGCAAAATACTAAAAATAATGAGAATAATATATTATGATATATGATGATACTATGTTACAACATATAATATTTATTTTGAACATAAAATCTTACTTGTTAGACTATAAGTGGCATTGCACACTTTGGTACTAAAACATAATTCCCATTTCAAATTTAACAAATTTCATCATCTGATTTATTAAATTAATATTTTTATGATTTATATTAATATAGACTGTAGGGCACGATGCCTTAATATACTAAAACATTTTTAAACATCTTATAACATCCAAAAACACATCACTACATGCTCAAACATATGATGCTATATTATACTGCAATATATATTATTATAATATGATTTAGGGCATTCAAATCTCTAATAGTCAAGGGAAATTGACTTGAAGAAATTTTCTTTAGCTACCATAACTATGTTAGGTTTAGGTCATTCTTTAGACTAACTCCTAATGACATCTTTATTCAAGGTTTAGGGATTAAAGTTTAGGGTTAGTTTAGAGTTTAGGGTTTTGGGTTTTGGGTTTAGGGTTTGGGGTTTACGGTTTAGGGTTTTGGGTATTGTGTTGTAGGTTTTAGGGTTTAGGACTTTTGGTTTTAGGGTTTAGGGTTTAGGGTTTAGGGTTTAGGGTTTTAAGGCTTAGGGTTTAGGGTTTAAGGTTTAGGTTTTAGAGTTTAGTGTTTAGGGTTTAAGGTTTAGGCTTTAGGCTTTAGGCTTTAGGGTTTTAAGGTTTAGGGTTTAGGGTTTAGGGTTTCGATTTTAGGTTTAGGGTTTAAGTTTTAGTTTAGGGTTTAAGGTTTTTTTAACAGATAACAAATTCATATTCAATATTTCTTCTTTTTGATTTCATCAATAAAGAAGCACCCCAGGTTTTCTAAGACACAAGCGATAATATAAATAATAAATGAGCATCCATAGAGAAAATTAAAAAACCTAGATAAGTAGAACCGTCCCTACTATAAAGAAATAGTTCCATAAGCAGTAGATCAGATCAATCGTTCTTCAATTTCTCTAGCTCCCATTAGAACCTCCCCCGCCTCTCGAGTAACGAGATCCACCATCATATCCCCGATCTCTACCTCCGCCGCCACCTTGACTATAACCTCCGTCGCTCGTCCTGCCACAATGAGCACCACTGCTCCAACCACCACCTCTATATCCACAAACACCTCTAGATCCCCCACCACCACTGCAATGATTGTCGCCTCCGCCTTCAACTCCACCGCCAAATTTAGACTGAGCCTAGTTGACGGTGATGTTCTTTTCATCAAGGTTCTGCACATTCTTAGGATTTAGGGTAAGTTTACCATTTAGGGTTTAGAGTTAGTTTAGGATTTAGGGTTTAGGTCAGGTTTTAGGGTTTAAGGTTTAAGATTTAGAGTTTAGGGTTTTAAGGTTTTGGGTTTAGGGTTTAGGGTTTAGGATTTAGGGTTTAAGGTTTTAGGATTTAGGGTTTAGGGTTTATGATTATAGGTTTAGGGTTGTAGGTTTAGGGTTTAGGATTTTGGGTTTAGGATTTTTTTCTAAAACTAAGTAAATCGGTAGGTTTAAGTTTATTTTATTTTTTCTTTTTATTTACCTTAATTTTTATTTTATTTAGTTTATTTATTGTAGTTTAAGTTTTTTATTTTAGTTTATTTTTTAGGTTAAAGTTTATTTTTTAGTTGAGTTTTATTTTAATTTTAGTTTTAAGGTTAAGGTTTTATTTTATCTCACGTTTAGGTTTAGGTTTTATTTTATTTTTTTTAGATTTAAGTTTAGGTTTATTTTAAGTTTTATTTTTAGTTTATGTTCAGGTTTATTTTTAGTTTATTATATTTTATTTAGTTTAGGTTTAGGTTTAGTTTATTTTTTGTTTAGTTTTAGGTTTTTATTATTTTAGTTTAGTTTATTTTAGTTTGGGTTTAGGTTGATTTTATTTTTTTTATTTTATTTTATTTTAAGTTTATGTTTTCTTTTTTTAGGGTTTAGGTTTTATTTTATTTATTTTATGTTTTATTTTAAGCTTATTTTTTAAGTTTACATTTTTATTTAATTATTATTTTATTTTATTTTAGGTTTATTTTATTATTATTTTAGGTTTAGTTTTTATTTTATTTATGTTTTCTACTTTTTAGTTTAGTTTAGAGTTTTATTTATTTTATTTTACTTTACTTTAGTTTTTTTTTTTTTAGGTTTAGGTTTAGGTTTGGTAGTTTATGTACTTATTTTATTTTATTATTTAGTAAGTTTTGGTTTTTAGCTTTTGGGGTTTTTGGTTAGTTGGGTTTAGGGTTTAAGGTTGAGGTTTTAGGTTTAGGGTTTAGGTTTTAGTTTAAGGTTTAGTGTTTATGATTTAAGGTGTGAAGTTCTATTTTTTAATTTTTTATTAGAGAATAAATTGATTCAATATTTCTTCATTTTTATCTGCTCAACTAAGTAGCATCCCAAGTTTTATATGACACAAGCGATGACATAGATAAAAAATGAGCACCCATTGAGCAAATCAAAAACCCTAGATAAGTAGAATCATCTCTATTGTAAAGACATAGTTCCATAAGCAGCAGATCAGATTGGCCATTCTTCGGTTTCTCTAGTTCCCATCAGAACCACCCTTGCTTTTTCTAGTAGTGGGATCTGCCAACATATCCCCGATCTTTACCTCCACCACCACCACAGTTGTAACCTCCATTACTCCTCCTACCTCCATAACCACCACTGCTCCGACCAAAACCTCCATATCCACCAACACCACCAGATCCCCCACCATAACTGTGATAACTACCACCTCTGCATTCACCTCCACCGCCAAATCCAGACTGAGCCTAGTTAATGATGTTCACCACAAGGTTACGCCCATTCTTATGGGTTAGTTGTGGTTTAGATTAGAGTTTGTTTAGAGTTTAGGGTTAGTTTAGGGCTTAGAGTTATAAGTTTTAGGGTTTAGGGTTTAAGGTTTAGGGTTTATGGTTTAGGGTTTAGGGTTTAAGATTTTAGAGTTTAGGGTTTAAGGTTTAGCATTTAGGGTTTTAGGGTTTAGTGTTTAAGGTTTAGGGTTTAGGGTTTAGGGTTTAGGGTCTAGAGTTTTAGGGTTTAGGGTTGTAGGTTTAGGGTTGTAAGTTTAAGGTTAGTTTTAGGGTTTAGGGTTTAGTTTTTTAAAAAATTAAGTAAACCAGAGTTTAGGTTTATTAAGTTTATTTTTCTTTATTTGAGGTTATTTTATTTTTTTTTACTTTTATTTTTTAGTTTATTTATTTTAGGTTTATTTATTTTAGTTTAGGTTTTTATTTTAGATTATTTTTAGGTTCAAGTTTATTTTTTAGTTGAGTCTTATTTTTATTTTATTTTTATTTATTCAGGTTATTTTATTTTCTATTTTATTTATTTTAGTTTATTTATTTTCGGTTTGTTTATTTTAGTTTAGGTTTTTTATTTTAGATTGTTTTTTTAGGTTCAAGTTTATTTTTTAGTTGACTCTTATTTTTATTTTATTTTTTAGGTTTTGTTTTTATTTTTAATTTTTAGTTTTATGTTTAGGTTTTCATTTTATTTTTTTAGGTTTAGGTTTTAGATTTTTATTTTAGGTTTATTTTTAGGTTTTATTTTTAGTTTAGGTTTAGTATTTTAGTGTTTTAAAATTTTATTTAGTTTAGGCTTAGGTTTAGGTTTAGTTTATTTTTTTAGTTTTATTATTTATTTTAGTTTAGTTTATTTTAGTTTATCTTTATGTTTATTTTATTTTTTTTATTTTATGTTTAGGTATAGGTTTTATTTTTATATTTATTTTTAGGTTTTATATTAGGTTTATTTTATAAGTTTAGGTTTTTATTTAGCTTTCATTTTAGGTTTATTTTATTATTATTTTATGTTTAGTTTTATTTTATTTAGGTTTTTTATTCTTAAGTTTATTTTATTTTTAGTTTAGTTTAGGTTTTTGTGTATTTTATTTTAGTTTATTTTGATTTTGATATTTTTTTTATTTTTAGGTTTAGATTAAGGTTTTAGTTTAGGTTATCATTTTATTTTATTCTTTTAATTTATTTAAGTTTAAGTTATTTATTTATTTTATTATTAGGTTTTATTTAGTTTAGGTTTAGGTTTTTGGGTTTTTAGGGTTTAGGGTTTAGGTTTATGGTTAAAGTTTTAATTAAGAGTTTAGGGTTTAAAGTTTTTTTAAACAAAGAACACATTCAGATTCAATATTTTTTTTTTTTTTCGATTTCATGAACCAAGTAGCACCCCATGTTTTCTAAGACATAAGTGATGACATAGATCAAAAATGAGCAACC
The DNA here is from genome assembly GCA_021442155.1 of Cymbidium sinense. Lineage (NCBI taxonomy): Eukaryota > Viridiplantae > Streptophyta > Magnoliopsida > Asparagales > Orchidaceae > Cymbidium > Cymbidium sinense. The sequence goes on from JAKCPB010001016.1 coordinate 77,372, forward strand.
ATAAAGCAAATCAAAAACCCTAAATAAGTAGAACCATCTCTACTATAAAGACATAGTTCCATAAATAATAGATTGGATCGATCGTTCTATAATTTCTCTTGTTCCCATCAAAACCACCATCGCCTCTTGAGTAGCGTGATCCACCATCATATCCCTGATCTCTCCCTCCACCACCACCATGGCTATAACCTTGTTACTCCTCTCGCCTCCATAACCACCATTGCTCCGACCACCACAACCATATCCACCAACACTTCCAGATCCCCCACCATCACTACAATAATTGCTACCTCCGCCTTCGCCTCCATCGCCAGATCTAGATTGAGCCTAGTTGACGGTGATGTTCCTACCATCAAGGTTATACCCATTCTAAGGGTTTAGGGTTTATTAATGATTTAGGGTTTAGTGTTTAGGTTTGTTTAGGGTTTAGGGTTTAAGGCTTAGGGTTGTAGGTTTTAGGGTTTAGGATTTAGGATTTAGGGTTTATGCTTTAGGGTTTTAGGCTTTAGTTTTTAGGGTTTAGGGTTTTAGGGTTTAGGATTTAGGGGGTTTTGAGTTTAGGGTTTAGGGTTTAGGGTTTTAGGGTTTAGGGTTTAGGGTTGTATGTTTATGGTTTAGGGTTTAGGATTAGTTTTGGGGTATAGGGTTTAGGGTTTAGGTTTAGCCTTTTTTAAAAAAAGTAAATAGGTTTAGGATTAATTATATTTTTTTATTATTGGAGTTTATTTTATTTTAAGTTTTATTTAAATTTTTATTTTTTAAGTTTAGTTTATTTATTTTAGGTTTACTTATTTTAGTTTATTTGTTCATTGCAAGTTTATTTTTTTGTTGAGTTTTATTTTTATTTTATTTTTAGGCTTTAGGTTTTATTTTTTATTTAGGTTTAGGTTTTATTTTATTTTTAGGTTAAGGTTTTAGGTTTTAATTTTAGGCTTAATTTTTAGTTTAGACTTATGTTTATTTTACTTTTATTTTATTTTATTTAGTTTAGGTTTAGGTTTAGGTATTATTTATTTTGGTTTAGTTGATTTTAGTTTAGGTTTAGGTTTATTTCATTTTGTTTATTTTATTTTTATTATAAGTTTAGTTTTTTTTTAGTTTAGGGTTTAGGTTTTCTCTATTTATTTGTAATTTTTATTTTATGTTTATTTTTTCAAATTAGGTATTTATTTAGCTTTTATTTTATTTTAGTTTAGGTTTGATTAATTATTATTTTACATTTAGTTTTTATTTTATTTAGGTTTTTTTTATTTTATTTAGTTTAGTTTAAGTTTTTATTTATTTTATTTTAGTTTATTTTGATTTTTAATTTTTTTTAGGTTTAGATTTAGGATTTAGATTAGGTTTTTATTTATTTTATTTTATTTTTTTTATTTTGTTTAGGTTTAAGTATTTTTTTAATTTTACTTAGGCCAGTTTAGGTTTTAAGTTTTAGGTTTTTTAGGTTTAGGGTTTAGGATTTAGTGGTGAGGCTTTAGGGTTTGTTTTAGGGTTTAGGGTTTAGGTTAGTTTAGTGTTTAGGCAAGTTTAGGGTGGGTCAGCTTTAGCTTTGGGCCTGTGAGTTTAGGGTTTAGGTTAGTTAGCTATTTAGGGTCCCAGTTTTAGGGTTTTGGGTTTTGGGTGCCAGCCTAATTTTAGGGTCAGGTTAGGGTTTAGGAGGGATTAGGTTTGGGGTGTTTAGGTTTAGATTTAGAGTTTAGGGTTTTAAGGTGGAGGTTTTGGAGCCACAGGTGGTTTAGTTTTTTAAATACAAACCTAGGGTTTATGATTTATTTTAGTTTATTTTATTATTTATTTTATTTAGGTTTATTTTTTAGTTTATTTATTTTAGTTTATTTATTTTAGATTAATTTATTTTAGTTTAGGTTTATTTTAGTTTATTTTAAGTTTAGGTTTATGCTTATTTTTTAGGTTTAGGTTTTATCTTTTATGTTTTGGTTTATGTTTAGGTTTTATTTTATTTTTTAGGTTTTTTAAGTTTATTTTAGGTTTTTTAGTTTTGGTTTAGTTTATTTTAGTTTATTTTATTTTAATTTAGGGTTTTTAGTTTATTTTATTTTTAGGTTTATTTATTTTAGTTTAGTTTAAGTTTATTTTATTTTTTTTTATTTTAGGTTTAGGTTTTTTTAAGATTAGGGTTTAGGCTTTATTTTATTTTATTTTAGGTTTAGGTTTTATTTAGTTTTTATTTTATTTATTTTAGGTTTATTTTATTTATTATACATTTATTTTTTTATTTTATTTAAGTTTTATTTTAGGTTTATTTTATTTTCAATTTATTTATTTTATTTTATTTTAGATTTTAGTTTTATTTTATTTTATTTTATGATGGTTTAGGTTTAGGTTTTAGTTTAGATTTTTATTTTATTTTTTATTTTATTATATTTAGGTTTATTTTAAAAAAAAATTTTAGGTTTTATTTAGTTTATAGTTAGCTTTTAGGCTTTTAGGGTTTAAGGTTTAGGGGTTTGGGGTTTAGAGTTTTGGGTTGTAAGTTTGAGGGTTTAGGGTTTAGGATTTCAGGTTTATGGTTTTGGGTTTAGGTTTGGTTTAGGTTTAGGGTTGGTTGGTTTAGGGTGGTTTAGGTTAAGTTTAGTGTTATTAGGGTTTTAGGGTTGGGTTTTAATTTTATTATTTTTATTTTCTTCATTAAGTAAACTCATTGGTTTATTTAGTTTTAAATTTTATTTTATTTTGGTTTATTTTATTTTATTTAGTTTTGTTTATTTTTTAGGTTTATTTAATTTAGTTTTTTATTTTAGTTTAATTTAGGTTTAGGTTTTGGTTTAGATTTATTTTTCTAGTTTAGTTTTATTTTTTTTTTTTAGGTTTAGGCTTTATTTTTTATTTTTAGGTTTAGGTTTAAATTTTTATTTTATTTTTTTAGTTTAAGTTTTAAGTTTTTATTTTAGGTTTATTTTTAGGTTTTATTTTTTACTTTATGTTTAGGTTTATTTTTAGTTTATTTAATTTTATTTAGGGATAGGTTTAGGTTTAGGTTTAATAAATTTTAGGTTTAGGTTTAAGTTTATTTATTTTAGTTTTAGGTTTTTTATTTTATTTTAGGTTTTAGGTTTTCTTTTAGTTTAGGGTTTTTTATTTTTTATTTATTTGAGGTTTATAGGTTTTTATTTAGTTTTATTTTATTTTATTATATTTAGCTTTATTTTTTTTTTTTAGGTTTAGTTTTTTTTATTTTTTTATTTTAGTTTACTTTTTTATTTGTTTTGGTTAGTTTAGGTTTTACAAATTTTTTATTTTATTTTTTTTTGAAGTTTTGGGTTAGCTGGTTTTAGTTGAAGGTTTAGGGTTTATGGTTTAGTTTGGGTTTAGGTCAAGGATTAGGGTTTGAGGTTTAGGGTTTAGGGATTAGGATTTTGTTTTAGGGTTTAAGGTTTAAGGTTTAGGATTTTTTGGGCTTAGGGTTTAGGATTTAGGGTGTGGCTTAGGGTTTAGGTTTTAGGTTTAGGTTTTTTAGTTTAGGTTTTTTTAGTTTTTTTTTAACATTGACCAAATTCAGATTCAACATTTCTTCTTTTTGGTTTCATCAACCAAGTAACACACCAAGTTTTGTAAGACACAAGTGATGACATAGATAAAAATGAGAATGCATAGAGCAAATTGAAAACCCTAGAAAGAAAGAACCGTGTCAACTGTAAAGACATAGTTCCATAAGTAGCCGATTGGATCAACCGTTCTTCAATTTCTCCAGTTCTCATCAGAACCACCTTAGCCTCTCAGGTAGCATGACCTGCCATCATAGCCCGGATCTCTACCTCTGCCACTACAACGGCTCTAACCTCCGTCGCTCCTTCGCCACCATAACCACCACTGCTCTGACCACCACCTCAATATCCACCAGCACCTCCAGATCCCCCACCGCCACTATGATAACTGCCGCCTCCGCCTTCGCCTCCACCGCTAGATTTAGAGTAAGCCTAGTTGATGTTGATGTCCTGGCCATTAAGTTTCTGCTCATTCTTAGGGTTTAGGTTTATTAGGTTTTATTGCCTAGGTTTAATTTTTAATTTATTTAGTTACTTTAGGTTTATGGTTAGGGTTTGGGGTTTTGGATTTAGGATTTAGGGTTTAGGTTTAGGGTTTAGGGTTATGTTTTAGGGTTTAGGTGTGGGGTTAGGTTTAGGGTTTAGGGTTTAGGGTTAAGGGTTTAGGGTTTAAAGTTTAGGGTTTAGGGTTTTTTAGGGTTTAGGGTTTAGGGTTTAGGGTTGTAGGTTAAAGGTTGTAGGTTTAAGGTTTATATTTTAGGATTTAGGATTTAGGGTTTTTTTAAATTAACTAAATTGATAGGTTTAAGTTTCTTTAGTTTATTTAGTTTATTTATTAATTTATTTATTTTAAACACTACCTTGCTCCCAAGTCGATGTGAGTGGAGGGTTGCGATAGGTAATGACAACCAAATAAAACTTGTCAAAATAATCATGACATGAATCCTTTAAATCTTTGTGTTAATGCTAGGGCATCCCTTGGAAGCGCCTTGTATGGCTTGAATATAGTGAAAAATGTGCAAGAGCATCTTCGCGTGTAAAATAAGCAAGGTTTCCCACATTATGGACAGATGCTGGCAAAGAAGTTAGTCCATGAAACTAGAATTAGGTTAGGATCTTGGAATATAGGTAATCTTATAGGTAAATTAATGGAATTAATAGATATTATGGTTCATTAAAAGATAAATATTTTATGTGTTCAAGAAACTAAATTGGTTGGGGAGAAGGCCAAGGAGATTGATAGTTTAGGTTTTAAACTTTGGGGTAGAAGTCAAACTAGAAATGGTGTAGGTGTGATTATAGAAAAAAAGTTTGAAAGATAATATTATAAATTTTAATAGATGTGGAGATAGAATTATAGCTTTAAAGATTATTGTTGATATTAAGATTATCAATGTTATATGTGTTTATGCTCCTCAAGTAGGTTTGGATGTAAGCTCAAAAGAAAAATTTTGGAATGAATTAGGGATTAATACCAAAGATACATCTTAAATAAAAAGTATTTATTGGAAGAGATTTAAATGGACATGTTAGTAGAGTGGTAGAAGATTTTGAAAGTATTCATGGTGGTTATGGATTTGGAGTGACTAATGAAGAAGGTAAGACTATATTAGATTTTGCTTTAGCTTATGATTTTGTAGCTCGTAATACTTTATTTAAGAAAAGAGAATATCATATTATTACTTATTAAATTAGATCTAGTAAAACACAAATTGATTATTTTTTGATAAGAAAAATAGATTATTTATATTGTAAAGATTGTAAAGTCATTCCAAGTGAAAGTTTAAGTACCCAACATCGATTGTTAGTTTTAGATTTTAAGATGAAAGATTGTAAGAGGAAAAATAAATTGAATTATTGTCCTAGGATTAGATGGGGACACTTAAAGAACACAAATAAAAATATTTTTAAGAGCAAGCTACAAGAGCTTAATATTTGGGATGTTCATAAGGAAGCTAATGTTATGTGGGAAAAAGTAGCAAGCAAAATTAAGCAAGTTGCTAAAAATATGCTTGGAGAATCAAAAGGAAAAACTTCTTTTATGAAAATAGCTGGTGGTGGAGTCAGAGTGTGCAAGAAAAGATAAGAAATAAGAAGCATTGTTATAAACTTTGGTTTAGATGTAAAAACTTGGAGAATTGGGAAAGATATAAAGTGGCCTATAGAGATTCTAAGAAAGCAATATATGATGCAAAAATTTAGCTTTTATTGATTTATATAATAGATTAGATACCAAAGAAGGTGAAAGATGTATGTACAAGCCAACCAAACGATATAGGAGAAGTAAAGACCTAGTTCAAGTGAGGTGTATTAAGGATGAAAATAATAAAGTTCTTTTCTTAGAAAAAGATATTTAAAATAGGTGGATGAGATATTTTGATAAACTTTTTAATGAAGGATCTAAAAGTACAATTGATTTTAGCAACTTTAATACCCTAAACAAAAATAAAGTATTTTATTTTTATCATCGTATTAGTAAGTCTGAAGTTAGAGAAGCTTTAAAGAAAAAGAAATATGGAAAAGCAGTAAGACCTGGTGATATTTCAATAGAAGTGTGGAAATGTTTAGGAGATCAAAGAATTTCGTGGCTTACAAATCTTTTTAATATTATTTTAAAGACTAAAAAGATGCTAGATGAGTAGAAAAAGAGTTTCTTGGTTCCTATATTTAAGAATAAAGGTGATGCACAAGAGTGTGCAAATTATAGAGGAATTAAGTTAATGTGTCATACATATAAATTATGGGGAAGATTAATTGAGCATAGGTTACGATGTGATACAAAAGTTTCTCACAATCAGTTGGGTTTCATGCTAGGTAGATATACTATAGATGTTATACATTTGCTAAGAGGATTGATGGAGAAGTATAGAGAAAGTAAGGAGGAACTACATATGATATTTATTGATTTAGAGAAAGCTTATGATAAAGGTTCAACAAATGTTCTTTGGAGAGTTCTAGAATAGAAAGGAGTTAATATTGGTTATATTCAAGTAATTAAGGATATGTATACTAGAGCTATTACTTGTGTCCAAACATAAGGAGGATTGACAAAATATTTTCCTATTTTAGTTGGATTACATCAAGGATCAATTTTAAGCCCTTATTTTTTTGCTTTAGTTATGGATGTTCTAACTAGGCATTTATAGGAAGGTGTACCTTAGTGTATGCTTTTTGCTGATGACATTCTTCTAGTTGATAAGACTAGAGAGGTAGTCCAAGAGAAACTTGAATTATGGAGGCCAACTTTAGAGCCTAAAGGTTTTCATTTATGCAGATCTAAAGCGAATATATGGTGTGTAATTTTAGTTGTAGAAGCTCTAGTGGTAGTGTTGTGACATTAGGTGAACAAGTCATTAATAAGAGTGAGTGATTCAGATATTTAGGTTCTATTGTTCAAAATGATGATGAAATAGATGGATATGTTATTAGTAGAATTCAAGTTGGATGGTTGAAGTGGAGGAATTCATATGGCCTATTGTGTGATAGAAAAGTTCCACTTAAACTTAAGGGAAAATTTTATAAGATGGTGGTAAGACCTGCAATGACTTATGGTGCTGAATGTTGGCCAATAAAAGAGAAGCATAAGGCTAAGTTAAGTGTTACAGAGATGAGGATGCTCAGGTGGATGAGTGGCTTTACTCTTAGAGATAAAATGTGAAATGAGTATGGTCGGGAAAAAGTTGGAGTAGCTCTAGTGGCAGATAAGATTAGAGAGAGTCGCCTTATATGGTTTGGCCACATAAAGAGTCGACCGTCTGATGACCCGGTTAGGGGAGTAGATGCATTAGATTTGTCTTATGTTAAGAAAGGTAGAGGTAGACCTAAAAAGTCTAGGTTAAGATGTATAAAAAATCACCTAAGTATACTTGAATTAAATGAGAACTTAACACATAATAGGACACAATGGAGATGAAGGATTCAAGTAGCCGATCAGACTTAGTGGGATAAAGGCTTGTTGTTGTTATTGTTGTAATTATTTATTTTAGTTTATTTTATTTTTTATTTTTATTTCAATTTATTTTTTATTTTTATTTAGTTTACTCTATTTATTTTAAGTTTACTTAATTTAGTTTATTATTTAGGTTTAAGTTTATGTTTAAATTATTTTTAGTTGAGTATTATTTTTATTATATTTTTTAGGTTTAAGTTTTACTTTTTAATTTTAGGTTTATGTTTAGGTTTTTATTTTATTTTTTTAGGTACAGGAATTAGGTTTTTATTTTAGGTTATTTTTAGGTTCTTTTTTTTAGTTTAGGTTTAGATTTATTTTTAGTTTATTTTATTTTACTTAGTTTACACTTAGGTTTAGGTTTAGGTTTTATTTATTTTTATATTAGGTTTAGCATTTTTTTTTAGATTAGGGTTTAGGTTTTATTTTTATTTATTTTTAGGTTTTATTTTAAGGTTTATTTTTTACGTTTAGGTTTTTATTTATTTATTTTTTTTTTAGATTTCATTTATTTTTATTTTACCTTTATTCTTTATTTGATTAAGGTTTTTTATTCTTAAGTATATTTTATTTTTTTAATTTTGTTTTGGTTTTCTTTATTTTATTTTAATATATTTTATTTTTATTTTATTTTATTTATATTTTAGGTTTTATGTATTTATTTTTAGGTTTATTTTAGGTTTTTTTATTTAGTTTTATTTTATTTTATTTTATGTTTATTTAATTTTGTTTTAGGTTAAGTTTTAATTTTATTTAGGTTTTTTATTTTTTGTTTAGTTTAGGTTTTTATTTATTTTATTTTAGTTTAGTTTTTATTTTTTATTTTATTTTCTTTTTAGGTTTAGGTTTAGGTTTAAGTTTTAGTTTAGGCTTTTATGTTATTTTATTTATTTATTTTATTTTGGTTTAAGTTTTTTATTTAATTTAATTTTAGGTTTTATTTAGTTTAGGTTTAAGTTTTTAGCTTTTTAGGATTTAGTGTTTATGGTTTAGGTTTAAGGTTAGAGGGTTTAGTTTATGGTTTAGGGTTTGGTTTAGGTTTTGGGTTTAGAGTTTAGGGTTTTGCTTTTAGGGTTTAGGGTTTGGGTTTTAAGGTTTAGGGTTTAGGGTTTAGGTTTAGGGTTTTGGTCTATGGTTTTAGTTTAGGGTTAAAGGTTTTTGGTTATTTTTTTTATAACAGATAACAAATTAAGATTCAACATTTCTTCTTTTTATTTTTAATCAACCAAGTAACACCAAATTTCTTAAGACATTAGAAGACATAGATAAAAAATGAGAACGCATAGAGAAGATGAAAAACCCTAGATAACTAGAACCGTCTCTACTGTAAAGACACTTTTCCATAAGCAGCAGATCGGATCAGCCATTCTTCAGTTTCTCTAGTTCCCATCAGAACCACCATGACCTCTCGAGTAGTGGGATCCACCATCATATCCCCGATCTCTACGTCTGCCACCACCACGGCTGTGACCTCCGTCGCTCTTCCCACCTCCATAACAACAACTGCTCTGACCATCACCTCGATATCCACCAGCACCTCCAGATCCCCCACCGCCACTACAATAACTGTCGCCTCCACCTTCTCCTCCACTGCTAGATCTAGAATGAGCCTAGCTGATGGTGATGTATCCACCGTCAAGTTTCTACTCATTCTTAGGGTTTTGATTTAGGTTTAGGTTTATTAGGTTTCTAGGTTTAGGTTTATTTTTAATTTATTTAGTTACTTTAGGTTTAAGTTTAGGGTTTAAAGTTTAGGGTTATGGTTTAGTTTATTATTTAATGTATTTAGTTACTTTAGGTTTAGGTTAAGGGTTTGGGGTTTAGGGTTTAGGGTTTGGGGTTAGGGCTTAGGGTTTAGCGTTTAGGGTTTAGGGTGTACAATTTAGGGTTTAGGGTTTTAGAGCTTATGCTTTTAGGGTTTAGGGTTTAGGATTCGTGTTTAGGTAGGGGTGTCAAAATTGACAATCTCTCAACATGAACCCGACTCAAAAAATTTAGTTGTTGACCACAAATTTTTTGGTTGGTTGAAGAAATTGACCCGTTTGAATTTTCGGGTCGAGTTCGGGTTGACCCTCCAACCCAAAATTGACTCGATTTTGACCTGCCAACTCGAATTTGACCCAAAATTGACCCGCAAACCCGAAATTGATCTGATTTTTACGCACGAACCTGAATATGACTCAATTTTGACTCAATTTTAAATTAAATAATATATATAAATAGATCATTTGGGTCATGTCGGTTCAATCGGGTTGAAGTCGGTCGGGTTCGTGTTGAAGTTTTTGACCTGTTTAATAAAAGGGTCGGGTTCGGGTCAACCTTATTCAGTCGGATCAATTTCGGATCAAACCCGAACCCGACCCGTCGACCCGAATTGACACCCCTAGATTTAGGGTTTAGGGTTTAGGGTTTAAGGTTTAAGGTTAGTGTTTGGGTTTAGGGTTTTTTTTTAAATTAAATAAACGTCAGGTTTAAGTTTATTTGGTTTATTTTTTATTTACTTTAGTTTATTTCAATTTTAATTTTTATTTAGGTTTCTTTTTTATTTTTATTTAGTTTATTTATTTATTTTATGCCTATTTATTATGGTTTAGGTTTTTAATTTTAGTTTATTTTTCTAGTTTAGTTGAGTTTTATTTTTATTTTATTTTTTTTAGGTTTAGGTTTAGGTTTTTATTTTATTTTTTTAGATTTATGTTTTTAGGTTTTTATTTTAGGTTTATTTTTAGTATTATTTTTTACTTCAGGTTTGGGTTTTAATTTCATTTATTTTATTTTATTTAGTTTAGGTTTTGGTTTAGGTTTAGTTAATTTTAGGTTTAGGTTTAAGTTTTATTTATTTTAGTTTAGTTTATCCTAGTTTAGGTTTAGGCTTATATTATTATTATTTTAGGTTTATTTTATTTTAATTTTAATTTTAGTTTTATTTTATTTAGGTTTTTATTTATTTATTATTTAATTTAGGTTTTATTTATTTTATTTTAGTTTAGTTTTAATTTTATTTTATTTTCTTTTAGGTTTCTTTGGGTTTAGGTTTTAATTTATATTTTATTTTATTTTATTTTGGTTATTTTTATTTAATTTATTTTAGGTTTTGTTTAGTTTAGGTTTAGGTTTTAGCATTTTAGGGTTTAAGTTTTAGGTTTTATTTTAGGTTTATTATTAGGTTTTATTTTTAGTTTATGTTTACGTTTACTTTAGTTTATTTTTTTATTTTATTTAGTTTAGGATTTAGGTTTAGGTTTAGGTTTTAATTAGTTTTTTTATTTTATTTTAGGTTTAGGTTTATTTTATTTTGTTTATTTTATTTTTATTTTAAGTTTAGTTTTATTTATTTTTAGGTTTGGGTATTATTTATTTATTTTATTTTATTTTAGGTTTAGTTTTAGGTTTAGGTTTTATTTAGTTTTTATTTTATTTTAGGTTTATCTTATTTTATTTTATGTTTAGTTTTATTTTATTTAGTTTTTTTATTCTTGATTTATTTATTTAATTTAGTTTGGTTTTTATTTACTTTATTTTATTTTATATTTATGTTTAGGTTTAAGTTTTAGTTTATGTTTTATTTTATTTTATTTTATTTATTTAGGTTTAAATTTTATATTTATTTTTTTTTAAGTTTTATTTATGTTAGGTTTTAGGGTTTAAGGTCTTAATGTTTCTGGTTTAGTTTTTGGTTTAGGATTTTAGGGTTGAGTTTATGGTTATTAATGGATTAGGTTAAAATTTAAAGTTTAGGGTTTGTTTAGCATTTATGGTTGTTTAGGGATTAGGGTTTAGGGTTGTAGGTTTAGGGTTTTTTAGGGAAACCCCATGTGGGGGTATTTTATTGCCACAAAAAAAGGGGTACAAGGTCCTTAAAGGGGGTAAACTCCAAAACTACTGCTCAAAGAGCTACAATCAGCCTAAGGAGTAAATCCCCTATCTAAGTACATCCAAAAGCGAAAGAAGACATTAAAGCAATCAAAAGATACAAGATGATTAACATAATAAGTTAAAGGAAGATTAAGACCAATGCCCTTAAGGATGTAAGAGTGCATGGTAATATGGGGCAAACCTGCAAGAGAACAAGAGAGAATCACCTGCAAAATTACAATGAGAGAGAGATTAGGACAGGTAAGGTAATACAGACAAAGAGATAAATGGAAACAATATAATCTGAGAGCGATAGTAAGGAAATTTGATAGAAGGCTCAGCTCACACCAAGTTGGGGCGATGCAAATATGAGCATCCAAACTTGTGAAGGGTTACAACACATGAGCTACTACTAAACCAAAGGGAGTGAAATCATCACCATCATAGCCAACAAACTGAGGAGGTAACACCAGTTGTTGATAGGCTTGTGAGCTTTATTTCGCAATCCTAAACAAAATCATATCTAAAATAGAGAGGAAATTGTAAAGAGCTGAATGATAAAGTGTCCCATTCAAGTAAAGTATCATCAATATAGTCATCCTGACATGAGAATATATAAACTTAAGAGAATTAGTCATCTTAGCCAGAGCCTCAAGAGAAGGGATATCCAAGTAATAAAGCAAACCAGCATATAATCCCTCCACAAGAAAATAGCAGATGAGACAACTTAAATCCGCTAATCAAGTCAATGAGCTTATAATTAACACCTTCCCAATCATATGATATATAAATGAAACTTTTAGGGTAGGAAACAACCCCCTTTTTAATATCCATATCAGTAATTGGAGAAAATCAATTGTAAAGGAAGGCAGAATAGCTCAACACAGGAAATGGACTGCAACCAACCAAAAATAGCACCAAGTAAAGACAGTTAGAGCTACAGCTCCAATAGCAGCATACAGGGACAAAATTCGGATAATCCAGCTCAAAAAATAACCAAGAGAACAAGATAGCAAAAGGCAGCAACTGTCCATAATACCACTCTTTCAGAATAGACAGTGCATAAAACTGCACAAACCTAATTGAATCGAGATAGGAATAAAGATAACAGTGGTAATGCGTCGTGGGAGATGAACGCACCTGCACAAACGACGGGCATTGGAAAGCCAACCCCAACAAAGAAAATAGCTAATGCAGAATGAAACACACCGGAAGAAAAGTGAACAAGAGGATTGAAATGAGTATCAACATTAGAATCGGAAAAAATAGACAATGGATAACCAAGGCAAAAAATAAGACGCAATAGTGAAGGCAAGACATTCATTCAAGACAGGAAAGGACTGCAAGTTGGCCATAAAACCTCTCAATCAGAGTAGATATGGCAGTAGTTAATAACCAAATAGATAGAGCATAAAAATAGTTATCTTGAAGGCAGCAACTCAGATAGAAATCTCCAAAAACCATCACCATTAGAACAGCAAGGACAGAAATTGCTTGCTGAACAAAGGACCCTGAAATCCTACAACCAACAAAGATGGAGCCAACATAGGTGTCCTGATAAACCAAGGTAGGAAATCTCCAAGATAAGAAACAATCAAAACAACAAAACCAGCTAGCATGCCATAATGCCACACATCCAATATAAACAGTGCAACAGATGCAAGTTTATCAGAAAAAGGATGAAAAAAAAATGATAAGATATGAATGAAATCGATGATAAGCATATAATAAACCAATCAGGGGGTTCAAAGAAAAGTCCACCAAGCAATCAACAACTTCAATAGAGGCATGCTGAACAAAATAAACCAAAACCCCATAGAAGAAGAGAGTTAATCTAGTTCAGCCAACAAACAAGACAGCTAAGACCAACAAGCTAGCCAAGAGGCCACCCAAAAACATATATAAAGAAAGTGAGGGATAGATAATGAATAGCACCCCACCACAAGCCAATCCAGTAAGTGACATTCAGAGAAATCAGATCAGTAACAGGGTGCTTAATCACCTTAATCCAACTCGCCAAGGATAATGACAATAATAACCAAGGTTTAATAACCCAATTATGCATATAAGATAAACCATTGATTAACTTCCGCATAACAAAAAAAGATCTTTAAGTATAGCATGTTCCCATCATAGCATAGGGAGAGAAACAACGTAAGGAAGACAAGCGAATCAGATGTTAGCATCTTGGACAAGGAAAACAAAAAAAATCAAAAATAGGGACATTATAGTTAATACACCCATTAGAGAAAGCAAATAATACCACAAACAGTAAAATAACAGAATAAGGAAAGTTGCAACCAATTGGTGCTCAATAGCGATCTACTTTGGGTTAAAATAATTAAGTGCAAGTACCAAGATAGTCGAAACCCCAACTCAGGCAAAAACTAGTAGGGATGAGGAAAAGGTAGAGGAGGGATAGGTAATGAGCGACTCCCCACCATAAACCAATCCAGTAAGACACATATAGAGCAAAATGTTCAGAGGTTGCTTAGTCACATTAACCCAGTATTGCCAAGGATAATGACAGTAATAACCAATAGGTTGGCCAATAACCAAGTTATGCATATAAGATAAACCATTGATTAAATTCAAGCAGAATAGGAGAATGATCTTCAAGATTTGCATGTTCCCATCATAGCATAAAGAGTGAAAATAGCTGCAGGGAAGATCAACAGCATCCCAAGTATTAGCAACAAGAGCAGAAAGAAAAATCGAGAAAAGGGGGTAAACACAGTAAAAACTAAAAAGAGAGGCCAACAAGAAAAACCATTCCTGCAGGGAATGTGAGAAAATAGCCAGCAAAAAACAACTGATCTTTAGAAAAAAGCAGTAAAAGAACTTGACCAAAGCCCCAATCTCAGAAACATCCTGCACAGAAAGGATATCTGGTAAGCATAGAAACTATCTGAATAAACTCCATCCAGGACAAAAAATAAATAGTGCAGAAAGAAACAGCAAAATGCCTGAGATTCCACCCAAGCAAAGTGAAAGAAGCATATAATGATAGCCAAGAAGTAATATCTAAGTTCTGCCCAATAATAGGTCTGTCATAAGGTGTAAGGAGGTCAGCAGCAGCCTGTAAGAAAACCTGCAAAAAATAGCCATAGCAGGTGGGAGAAAAGAAGGAAACCCCCCACATGGGAGTAGCTAAACCCATAAAAATAAAAATCTCCATCCAGCAAAGATTAAGCCTCCTAGGATTAGGAATGTAGCCAGCATTGGTATAAGAAACCCAAGTAGGATTGGGGATATAAAACCAATAGCAGCTGACACATAGCTCAACATAATTCCTATGCTGAATATCCGTATGCACATAGCTCAACAGCAGCCTGTTATCAATGTAAATGCCAAAAGCAGTGAGCCTCCTAATGAAGGAGGAGCTATTAAAACACCAAAGCATGACACTGATATCCTTTGTGTTAAACATCCATAAAAGGTACAAAAAGGAACAGAGAACCAAAAAGTAAAGAAGCAAACAGAAAAAAGATGAATGGATAGAAAACATCAAATGAATTGATTAAGTTCTGAGATAAGGTAACCCAAAATTGTCCAGGTTAACCAGCCCACACAATTGTTTGGGTAAGGTGTGTTGATCAAAGAAGATGATACCATTGGATCTAGCACCCAGGTTGGCAAGGTAGTCAGCACAAGCATTTCCTTCACGCCAAACATGAGTGATGTTAAAATTTAGTTGGGAAAGAAGAGATCTAGTTTGCTTGAGGAGGTAGTATAATTCAGTGCTGCTCATCTTAGTGGAAGTCAAGAAATCAATCAGGAGAGCAGCATCCACCTCGATCTAAATATTGATCCAGCCATTTTGGAGACAAATCTCAAGAGCTTTGAAGACTGCCATAAGTTCAGAAAAAGGAACAGTGCAGGAAATAAGGGGATAAGCAAAAGCACATAGAACTATACCCTTAAAATTCCTGAAAATTCCACCACAACCAGAACCATTATGAGAGATAGAGCCATCAGTATTGATTTTAATAATATGATCAAGAGATTTTTTCCAATAGACAATCTTGTCATTTTGAGAGGAAGGTTGATCTGGCAAATTTATGCCCAGTTTATTGGTCACAAATTTACAGACTTTGAAATGTTTGTAATGAATGAGATTGGCTTTAAACAAGTCACGAATTTTGATTTTAGTTCTAGCAATAACCCTCACATGGTTCATAGGAATCCCACGATGTTTTGCATCATTTCGGTCCATCCATATGAACCAGATAAGAGTGATAGCAATGATAACTTTAATGTGACCTTTAATAGTATTATCAAAATAAGTTTCAAGAAGTTGATATAAAGTAAGAGAGCCATTAAAATTTACAGTGTTAAAAAGATCATCATACCAAATCCAAAGTTTAGAAGCAATGACCCCATTAATAAAGACATGATTAACATTCTCAATATGAAAACAACATTGGCATTTAGAGGGTATATGTAACCCTTTACCCCACAACAAGGAATCCACAGGGATAAAATTTTTTAGAGTACGCCAAGTAAGAATAGAATAAGAAATAGGGATATTGTTATTCCAAAGTTTAGAGAATATATAGGAGGAAGCATGAGTATCTTTAATGTGGAGCCACACATTTTTGAGGTTGAAATCACCATTATGAGAGAGCTTAAAGAGAATATGATCTTGATTTTGAGGAGTGATAGGAATAGTAGTAACCATATTCCAGAAAGTAGAAGGGATAAAATCAGCAAGCTTACTATTATTCCACTTATTGTTATGCCAGAAAGAATTTATTGTAATAGCGGAAGTGGAGTGGGTGTAGAGTAAGTCATCCATGGAACCACAACCACTCCAGTTATCTTGCCAAAAAAAAAGAGGCACCAGAGTTGATGCCCCAAAAAATTAGGGATTCGGCATCCCATTTGATAGAACAAAGTTTTTTCCACACAGGGGAGTCACCCGGCTTAAAGGGACAAATGAGGGGGTGCTTACCCTGGCAATATTTAGCAATCATGAAATTAGCCCAGAGACTATGATTACTCCTAAAATTCCACCAGAGTTTATAGGAAAGGGCATTGATAGCTTCTTTTATGGATTTACAACTAAGTCCACCTTCGTCAAAAGTGCCACATCTTTTAAACCAAGAGGTCCAGTGCATTTTTTTAGAAGAGCTATTGGAGCCCCAAAAAAAATTTATTTAAGAGACGCTCAATTCTGTTGATGCTAGAGATGGTCGGCAAAATGGTTTGGATGAGATATAAAGGCATGGAATTAAGAGTGCTCTTAATCAAGGTTAGCCTACCACCAAAGAGAGAGTAAATGAAATTCCCAAACCAAAATTTTATTAGAAATTTTTTGAATAAGGTCATCAAAAGATGAGATCTTTTACGCCTTTAAAAGCGAGCCGAGGTAATTAATGGGAAGTTGACTTTGCTTAAAATTAGTAATTCTGGAGATTTGATTTAATCTATTGAGAGGAATCTTGGCTGAGGGAATAAAGCAGCATTTTTTGTCATTAAGGAAGAGACCACTAACTTTGCCAAAATCATTTAAGAGACTCTTAATATTTTTAACATGTTGAAGAGAGGCATTACAGAAGATTATAAAATCATCTGCAAATCTAAGATGTGAAACAAGGAAACCACCATGAGCTTTAAAAGCCATGTTAGGTTTTTTGATGAAAAGGTCATTGAGGCTTCTCGAAAGATATTTGACAGCAATGATAAAAAGAGAAGGAGAAAGTGGGTTGCCTTGACACAAACCATGGCTCGAAGAAAAGAAACCAAGGGACTCACCATTTAAAATGACAGAAAACCAGATGTTAGTGATACAACTTTTTATAAGCTGGATAAAATGATCAGAGAAACCAAACAAATGCAAGATTTGGAAAAGAAAATCCACGAGGTTGTCATGGCTTTAGAGATATCCAGTTTGAAAAGCATATTACCTCCTCTAGAAGGAACATCAATGTCATGAGCCAGCTCTTGAGCGAGGAGAATATTATCAGCAATGGCTCTATTTTTAACAAAACTAGTTTGGTTAGGGGAGATGATGGATATGGGGCTAATTCTATTATTAATAAGTTAGCAATTAGTTTTGAAAAAGGTACAAAGACTAATAGGTCTAAAGTCACCCCAAGATTCAGGATTGATGGTTTTGGGAATAAGGACAATAGAGGTACTTAAAAAATATCTAGGAATGGAGCTGCCATCAAAGAAATCAATAATAACATTAACAAGATCAGATTTAATAAAAGGACAACAATGTTGGAAGAAATGAGTCATGAAACCATCATGGCCAGCTACAGAATCATTAGTTCATGCTATTGAGAGTACTACTAATCTCCGCTTCCAAGGGACGCATAGTGACCAAATGGTTATCCTCATTGGTAATCATAGAAGAGATAAGATGGGTGTTGGAGGGGGTTTCTAACGAAGGATTAGAATTTAATAAATTTTGAAAGTGATGAATGACAGAATCCTTAATTTCATTGTTATCAGTTATCCAACCACCATTAGGGCTCTTAATTTTCTTAATTGATTTTAGAGCTTTTCGTTTATTGCAAATAGCATGGAAGTATCTAGTGTTTCTGTCAACATCAGCAATGTGTTTGCTAGTGGCTTTTTGACGCCAATAGGTTTCTTCCATATTTTGGTAATTAATCAAACTATCTTTGGCAGCACTCAACTCTTCAAGCTTACTGGTGGGACCCTCTTCAAGTGAACAAACCACTTGTTCCATAGCTTTAAGATTGGAAAAGAGATTTTAAAAATATGTTTGTTCCACCAATTGAGGTTTTATTTAAGCCTCTTGATCTTAAGCCAAAGCTGAAGCATGCCTTTAATGGAATTATCCGGGTGAACGGGAGCCATCCAGTTAGTGGAAACAACATTAGTGAAATCACCATGTTGGGTCCACATATTTTGGAAGCGAAAAGATGAGGGAATAGGAGGGTTAATGGGGGGAGTTTTGATAGAGATCAAAAGAGGGGCATGATCAGACAAAGTTCTGCTCAAATGTTCAACAGAAGTGAGAAGCCATTGATTAATCCAAAGAGAATTAAAGAGGATCCTGTCAAGACGCTGCCAAAGTCTAGAGTTATGCCATGTGTAATCAGACCCTGAAAAACTAATGTCAACCAGATTGCAATCTAGGATCATATTAGAGAAGTTTTCCATGGAATGAAGGTTAGGAGAACATCCTCCCCTCCTTTCCGAAGAAGCAATGATAGTGTTGAAATCGCCCCCAACCAACCAGGGAAGGTTAACTGAGGAGGCGAAGGTTCTTAAATGGTTCCAGAGGATGTTCCTATCGGCTCTATTATAAGAGGCATAGATAAAGGAACCTAAAGCCGAAAAGTCACCTAAAGAGATTTTGACATTAACCAATTGATCAAGATCATCAATGATGGAAATGGTGATTGAATTATCCCAGAAACACCAAATTTTATTATTAAGATTGAAGAAGAAATTTTGAAATCCAAGCGATCTAGCAACAGAGGCAATTTTGGAAGGGTTAATGAAAGGCTCAATAAGAACAAGAAGTTTGATGTTATGCGAGCAATAGAGGCTCCTAACACGGTTGCAGACAGGGAGTGTCCCACAACCCTGGATATTCCAAATAAGAAATTCAATATAATGAAAAATGTCAAAAGAAAGAGAAGATAGAAAAGGAAAAGGAAAAAGGAAGAGAGAGGGACCGAATTATTTATGATGTGTAAGGGAAGAACGTGTGGTTCTAGTAAATTATTATTAGTCATTTTGGCTTTATAAGATTTTTTTAAGAATAGTTTGGAAAGGTCTATCGAATCCAAGGTATCTCCATCGAAAGGGATTGGTTTTGTTTTCTAGAATATGAGCGTCAATGTTTTGGTAGTGGTGATTTCTCCTTGATTCGAGTTAGGATGAGAAATTTGGATAGCATGAGTATCACTCTCTAGAG
Source organism: Cymbidium sinense (assembly GCA_021442155.1). Classification (NCBI taxonomy): domain Eukaryota; kingdom Viridiplantae; phylum Streptophyta; class Magnoliopsida; order Asparagales; family Orchidaceae; genus Cymbidium; species Cymbidium sinense. The sequence goes on from JAKCPB010001016.1 coordinate 96,585, forward strand.
AAGTAGAGGGGGAGGTTCTTGCACCATTAATAGTGCAAATAGCATTTTTATTGCCATGATGCATATTCGGATTTTGGTCTGACACCAAGGGATCAACATTATTTTGATCCAATGTAGATTTTCCATTCAGATTTTCATTAAGATTCAAATTAAGCAACGGTTTGTCATGAGAAGACAAATTATTGCAAGTAGGAGTAGTGCTAGGTAAGTTGTCATTAGTCTCAGCACACACCTCAATAGTAGTATGTATGCCTAGCTCAGAATGTTTTCCATTTGACAAATCAATGGGTACTAAGGGTGTATTCCATTATGAGTAGCTTTTGGCACATAAGCTAACTTATTGGTTTTCCCTGTTCCAAGAGAGGTACTAGTGTCTTGTGAGATATTCTTTTTAAGGTTAGGGTGTAACACAAAACATTCGATGTGATCATGGCCATGGATCTTACAGTGAGAATAGAAGACTGGGAAATTTTCAAATTTGACTTTCTGATTATATCCGAATTTTTCTGAACCAATCCAAACTTCTTTGGGGTATTTTTTGGTAATGTCAATTTCAACCAAGATGCATGCAATGATGGTGAGATCTAGTGGGTGGCTTGATCAATTTGGGGTCTACCAAATAGAGCCCCAACCGCAAACAAAACTTGATGAGTGACATAGTGAATTCTCATGTTGGGGAAAGCAAGCCATAAAGGAATAATAGGGGATTCTTCTTTAACATCAAAGAGGGGTGACCATTTCAAGAGGCGCATTTGACAATTATACACAAAATAGGAGCGACAAGCAAAGACATGAGAGTAATCTAAATCATTTGATAATTGAATGAGGATGTGTCAAGGATCAATCAACCCAATAGTGAAGACTCCCGAAAGCTTTAAGCTATGGAAGAAAGATCGGATATTATCTAAAGTAGGGCGCCGTAAAGAGAATTTACCAACCAAAGAGAACTCATAAGGCTTAGCTAATTTCTCCACATCCTGATCAGAACACATGACAGCCAGTAATCCACGAAATGATGTAGAAATTAAATTAACCGAGGAATTAGCACAAGGGGTCTTACCAGAAAGAGCATCCTTAAAGGACTTTACAGCAGGCGCATTAACAGTAGAAATCGGATGCAGAGTACCTTTAGGATCGGAGGTTAAAATCGACGCATCTAGGAGCGATGAGTTCGGTTGCACGGAGGGGGAAGCCTCGCCATTGATCGATCCGGTGAGAATCACATAAGCTACGAGGGGAAGCGCAAACAAACACGATCGGGGAGGCCCGAATTGCGGACAAATTGCAGAGAATAGCACGGGAAAACAAAATCTCCACAAAATCGCCAGAGAGGGAGTGCAGGTTTGAATTTTTGGGTTGTAGGTTTAGGGTTTAGGGTGTAGGAATTAAGATTTAGGGTTTAGGGTTTAGAGAGATTAGGGGATTTATTTAGTTTATTTTTAAATTTATTTTAATTTAATATAATTTTAATTTTTATTTAGGTTTATTTATTAACTTTTATTTAGTTCAGTTTACTTATTTTATCTTTATTTATTCTAGTTCAGGTTTTTTATTTTAGTCTATTTTTTAGGTTTATGTTTTGGTTTATGTTTATCTTTTAGTTTAGTTTTATTTTTATTTTATTTTTTAGGTTAAGGTTTTATTTTTTAGTTTAGGTTTAGGTTTACTTTTAGTTTATTTTATTTTTATTTTAGGTTTAGTTTTTATTTTTAGTTTAGGGTTTGGGTTTTATTTTTTATTTATTTCTAGCTTTTATTTTGGGTTTATTGTTTAGGCAAAA